>JAKOGI010000774.1:102500-272500 GCA_029747015.1 Carnegiea gigantea | reverse complement strand
GGGGTCAATTCGATTCAAGTTGAGTTCGATTCAGGTTCTATTCGGTTCAGTTCCACTCATGTTTAGTTCAGGTTTGGATTCAATTTTTCTTTCTTGGATTTCCTAGCAAGAATTCCTAGCAAGAATCCACAAGTTCCACTCAAGATATCCTAGAACAGAACCAGCTCAGGTTGTACGCTGACCAGTTCATCTAAATCGGTCCAAAGTTGGATCAATCGGCTGAATTGGCCAGCAGAGAGAACTGGCTTGTGTTCTGCCTCTAACACAATAGTAGCACCACCATATGTTTACAACCCCCTAAATAAGTCCCCATTACATTTAATTACACCCCCACAACCCTAGTACATGGTCCGTAACATCCAACAAACCTAAAATTGACACAAGATTGTCAAGAAGTGAATATGAAAATATAAGACCATCGTAACCCTAAAAGGTTCCGTAATTGGATTCCATTCTTCCTCCTTCGAGTTACCCAAAATTCAACCTCAAAGAACAATTCTTAATGACTCTAACTCTACCGAAATGCTTCATAAATCGAACCCTAGGATTGCATATTTCTAACCTAGCTTAACCACAGATGACCACAACTATAGTCAACAAAACAATTTAGCTTGAAATTACTAGCAATTTAGAAATGAGTACTACCCCACATGCATGCCTATTCACAAGCATAAAATTCGCTTTAATTTCAAAAATTAATACTAACTTAGCAAGTAAAGAACCAGCCACTTTCATCCATGCTCAAGGACCCGTTTATGGGCTACTTTGGGGAAGTTAGGGTGGGGTATAAGTCTCCGTCCCATCCACTGCGCTGTTGCCCTGTCCCGGTTTCCTCCCTCACCTGGTGCTGCTACTGTGCTACTGCGTTCCTCTTCCTTTTGACCTTGATCTCTTTCCCTCATTGTTTTCAGTGGCTATGACAGTGGAAGTGAGATAGGGGAGACAGCTGGGGGTTAAAGAAGAAAGGCGAAGGCAAGGATGCCTGATGTCTTGAATTCAGCTTGGCCTCCTTTCTCTCTCTTTATTTTGGTCAACTTAATAACCCCAAAAGGATTTTGGGTTTAAACAACCAAGCCCATGTTGTTTATAACGTTGAATGACCTGATCTATTCTACTAATCTCGCACAACCCAAAGTCGTCCCAATTTTAAACTATTCTCCTAATTCCACTCAATCACATAATTATTAGGAAAATTTCAAAAACTAAATCACATATGCTACCATTCTTAGTTAGCACATAAAATAAGTCGAATATAGTTAATATATCAAAATATGGCAATCAAAATTATTAATCTAGGTAGTTAGCCTCTAACAAAATTTCTTGACTATTACAGAAAGACATAAGGAAATGCTATATATGTACATATATACTTTACTTTTGTATACTATACTCTAAGAAATTCATAGAGTAATAATTTACATTTTAGCCAATAAGTGGACATGATCTATGGAAACCATTGGGAGTGGTAAATGAGATATGGCGAAGTATAGCAGAGGTATAATCCTTTCATTGGTTAAACATTGGTTATTTCATCTCATTTTGCAACCTCTTTTTTCTTAAGGAATTAACACTATGAGTCAGGTACTACGTACAGTGCATTGAGCTATAACTAGTGAGTTCACAAAATTAGATTATCTGATCCAATAAGGTATCAGCATGACAAAATCCAGATAAGACCATGAAGGGTTGTAGATCATGTAGCAGGGCTGAGCAAAAAAATCGAGTACCCGGTTCGGGATTTGGACTCGGTTTGAACCCGCCAGGTGCATACCTGGAGCTGGTTGAACTGGGTCCAGGACTGGTTCCAAAATCCTGGAACCGGTTACAATAGGGTCCAGAGCCAGGTCCTGAAAACTTGAAATCAGAACCGGTCCCATTACCTGGTTACCCGGTCCAATCATTTAAAAAAAAAAAAGTCTGAGTTACCTAGTTAACCATTGACATTAGTTGTTGTTTTTCCGATGTCATAATTTTCGACTAAACGTCGATATTACTAAATCTTTTTGTTAATGTATAATACTATGAGAAGATAGTATATTTTTTTTTTGCTTTGATGAAATGAAATGCTATTTATTAGCTAACCAATTGGACTTTAATGCATGATAAATGCCTAGTTGCTATTCTATTAAATTTGATTTTGAACGATCGATTAGTTAGTTTGTTGGGTGTATTGGTTCTCTCACAAAGTCACAACCATAAACCAAAAATTTAAATGGAATGAAATAAAATAAAATAGGAAAAAATCAGGAACCACTTACCCTGTTCTAGACCCGGTACCAATTGGTTTCGGGATTGGTTCCAGATATTCTGGATCTGGTTCCGACCGAGATTGGGACTAGATCTATATTTTTGGAACTGGTTGCAACCGGGATTGAGACCGGTTCCTTAAAATGGACGGATACCAGGTCCTGCTCAGCCCTATCAGGTAGGATATAGGTAGTTCCTACGTAAGGATTGGGAACTTAGGCGACTTTCCTTTTAAGCATATCAAACCCATGAAATCCTAGCTATATAAATCTCTAGATTGACTTAAAAGAGCCTATAGGAATGTTTGGTCAACTAATGTGAGCCTTTCCTTACAAAGTAGCTACCATTATATATTATATAGTCCTTCAACAAAAAACTTTTGGGTTTTCCAATTATAATTAGGTGTTGGCCGTGCATGCCCTATTATGGCATAATCCAATCCATAGATCTTGGATAAGTTCTATTCACCTAATGTTTGCAAAATTGTCTAGTTATCTTAACAATACCCTACTACAAATTCTTCTAATAATTGAATTGTTTCATGACATTAATCTTTTTATGAGATTATAACCATCACCATCAGGTTGGGGTGTCACCTTCTTGCTTCGATTAATTATCTTTGCTTAGATTACCTCTGGTAATCTATTGTAATTTCATTATTAAGTAATGCATATCTTGTTTACAATGAACGCTGATTCCTACTACTCCCCTTTTCTAGCATTCTTGAATCTATTATATCTACCTGAACTAAATGTTGGAGAATTATAAATTGCACAAATAGGTGATTAAGTTTATTTTTCCTTTTCTGTAACGATTTTGTCTCTATCTTTGACTCTTTTCGGAGATGCCAACAATATGTTCTCATGAGCAGTGCTTGAGTTTTTCTAGCAACCTTTTGAGTGTAAGATTAGCTTGTTTTTTCACATCATACACTTCCTTTGCTTCTAGTACTTTGACAACCCTTTCAACGTTATAATCTTCATATTTTATTTTGCTCTCTGGATCCTCATGAATAAATTAAAAACCACCGTGACTCTTTTCGGTTGTAATCACACAAATTCACATATTTATTGATGATACTTTTAAAAGTCTCATTTTGCATATTTACACCCTTTCGTGCTTTTGATTTCCTCCTTAAGTTGGAGAAAAATGGCATCATCATCATTCAATTTATATCAACCAATAGTAGTTTGACTGTTGTAAGCCTAGAAGTTCCAAAAGGAGGAAGCACATACGATGGATAATTTTATAGTCCAATATTGGTTCTATACCTTGTACATCAGAATATTTGCAAATAGCGATGTTAGACCTTCCTTAAACATTTAATCACCACTTAAACCATCTACTTCCAATGGTTGTCTGACTTTTAAATTAATGTCAAATGCTCATTTCTCTTGCATAATTAATATTTAGAACCATTTCTATTTTTTACTGGCCTTCATTATCGAATTGTTTATGCATACAGTAATTTTCATTTTACCTTGCCCATAACACTATTTTCTCGACCCATCATTTCATAATATGTCAAATGTTCCTTTAACTAAAATCTTACCTCAGCAATACTCTCATTATTTTTAGTCATTGACTTATTTTGCCTTGGTCATCTAGAGTTGTTTATTGGCGTTCTCTTTCAGCTATCATGTGTTTTCTTGATCTAGGCCATTTGCTTACTAGGTTTTAATTGACATCTACAATATGCTAATTACAGCTGCTTTTGAATCGATGCTATGTCTTCTAACATTTCTCTTTGTTTAATTAACCTTATCTTCAAAATAGCTTCTTTTCAATGCTATTTATGTTCCCCCTTTCATTCCAAACTTTTGGGGTTTGTGGATCTTCAATAGTGCCTATACCTCCTTTTCAAACATGATTAATCGTTCTTTGAATCTTGCTGCGTATCATGGAATACATTCCGATTCAACTTTAAATGCTTGTCGACATTTTGATGCATGTGGTTTTCATCATCTCCTAATCCATTTCGCCAGAATTGTGCTTGTACATGTAACCTATACCCCATTTATTTGTAGTAATAGCCTCATACAGTCTATTTTGAAGTACAGATGTAATTAAGCTTTCACCAATGTGGGTCAAACTTTGACTATTGCAATTCCACCATTCTTCTTACTTTTATGTTCTGGTCGTCATAAATGATCATGATCTTTCTCTATGCAATCTTGTTGCTACACTTGAACTTGCTTTATGTGATGAAAGGCCTATTCATGTAAATTTATTTTATAATAATAAATCCTGAATGCTCTACAATCTACTTGTCCAAATCAATCGCACCTATCATATTGACTTCTTCTACAGGGTCACCTAGTTGAGCTCAATGGTTATTATCTCATTTGTAGTTCAATTGCCAAATCTAAGTGTAATTGGAACACCTTTCTCTTCTGAGGTGGTTCCAACCATTTCATTCGAACCTCTTATTAGTCGTTCTCTACGTGCTCTATATTGAACATTATGATTATTCCATTCTTTTTAATATCAGTACTATATTTATGATTTTGAGCTTTAATCACCCTTTTGGTGTGAAGACTCAAATTACTCCGATTCATTTCAATTTATATTGCGCTTTTGCTTTAAATAGCTTGATTGAGAATTGGAAACACCTATTAAAAGTAGCATTAAATAAACCAATACCCTTGCCTTCCTATTTGGGATGCTCTATCCTTTTTGTTCCTCATAAATAGCACAATTTGGCCAGCACTTCACCCTCCCAAGCACCCATCTAGTTTGAGATGGCATAGAACATTCATTTTTGTCACTGACATGGCTTGAGAGGTGTGGACTGTCTTTGATTTCTCTTATAGCCTATACCTGTAAACTATGATTCTTAGGACCTTCTATTCTTGAATTATTGATGCATTTGTAGCTATCGTTATTTTTGACATCCTATGAAAATCCCTCTTTTATCAATCATTTCTAATTTTACTGTTATTTCTTTGCGATTAATGACTCCAAGACATATTCATCTTTAATGTCAAATTTGGGTCTAGAAAACCTTTGATTTGTCTTATGAGGGAGGTGATGTAGATAAGCAAGTTTGGAGCGGTAAGATAGAGTACAAGTTATCCCTTTATTGTTAGCCCAAAAGGTGTTATAGACCCAAATCACAGGATAACATCAGATCTGTGAACATTGTTGATAATTTGGTTCTCAGTAGGCAAGTAAAGAAATTAAGAAAACAAAATAAGGAACTTCCTAATGAGGGCAGAATGCCAAATGATGTCTAATTATGTTGGACTAAGCTAGATGAAGAATTGGTTATAGGGCCGGAGTTGATGCAAGAAACTACTGAGAAGGTAAGAAAGATTCAAGGGCGAGTAAAGCTACTCAGAGTTGATAAAATATCTAAGTGGATAAAAGAAAAAGGCCATTAGAGTTTTAAGTGTGAAGTACAGGATACCTAAAAATATCACTAGTCAAGGGTGTCAGGAGGATCAATGTCAGAGGAAAACTAAGCCTTGAGTACATTAGACCCTATGAACCGACGGCTTATAGATTAGCTTTACTAGCAGGACTCAAGCATAAACGTAACTATTTCATCTTTTATAGCTTACGAAGTATATTCAAAATCCAAATCATGACATTGTGATAGAGCCTTTAAAGGGTGCTGAAACCCTGAGCTATGAGGAGTGCCCTATGCGGATACTAAATTATAGGGTCAAACAGCTCCACAATAGGAGCGTTCTTCTAATTGAAATATTATGGGTCAACCAGGCCTCATTAGAAGCCATTTGGGAGATTGAAGAGGATGAGGGAAATAAATATCCTTATTGAATATGAGATAAATCAGATATCGCTTCTAAATTTGCAAGTTTTGAGAATGAAACTTATTTTAAGGATGGAAGGTTGTAATAACCCGAACCTAATTAATGCTAATCACTTTAGTTAATTTCAACTTGACAAAGTTGAGCACGTAATTTCAATTCAACATTTGAAATACTTATACGATTGCAGGCTCAAACGACAAAGTAGCCTTAAAATAAGATTCAATAATTCTTCATTTGACATCACTCAATACTTATCGAAATATAAAAAAATTGATTTGTGTATTTATAAAAGTAATTATTAGTCATGTTCTACAGGAAAGATGTCAACTAGAAATACATTATATATATAATTTGCTTACCCGTGCTATGTAAACAAAAGATGTTAACTAGAAATACATTATGTATATAATTTGCTTACCCGTTCTATGTGAACAAAAGAATAGCGTGAATAAACGAAATAAAAATGGATATGAAAGGACATAGATTAATTGATAAGGAAATTTACAATTTTTCTTAATAATTTATGAAACTACCAAAAAGAAAGTAACATGGACGTGAGATGAGCAAATTAAATAAATTGAAAGAGCTAAGATTTCTCGGCTAAATTAGATGTGCAGTCATGAGGGATGATTTATTTGGGTAAAATATAAAGAATAGGCCCAAATGGGAGCCCAACTAATTGAGAAAACGGAGGAGGGATAATTGGATTTTTTTTAAGAACGAAAAAAAGGGGAAAAATAAAAATAAAAAAATCAAAACAAAATTAATTAAGGAAGCCGATTGAATCCTGCTTCTCTTCGTCTACCACACCCACGCATACACTTGCCCTCTGCCCTCCCCAGTGCCCTTGTCGTGTAGCCGTCGGCCATAGCGCCACTGCCCTCATCGTTGCCGCCAGCCACTGGCCACCACCACTAACAACCGGCATTACCCTTCGACTCCTCTTTGCCCTGTCTTCCATTGGTGGTTGGAAGGTGAAACTCAAGCTCCCCCTAATTTGCTTCCACCATCTCACTTCTTAATTTAGTTAGTGAATATATTTGTTTTGATTAGATTAGTGTGAATTTGTGTGATTTTAAAGCCTATCACGATAATTTGAGAGGTAGAATGGTTAGCTGCTTGTGGGTTTATAGAGGGATTGGGTTTCAAGAATGGTTGTGAAACTAAATTTATATGGGGTTAATTGAATTGAAATTTAAAAGGGATTTTGTCATATTTTGGATGAAATTAAGGATGGATACGGTTATGTATGAAATCTTTACATTGAAGGTTGGGGAGATTGAAGAAGGACTTGAGGTTCATGGACGGAATGAGGGAAATGGTAGTTTCGGGTTTTGAAATAAATTAACTTGATATAAAATTTGGAGTTAATTTGGGGGGATTTAATTGTGCTAATGTGAAATTTGTGTGGAACGGGTGCTTAAAGGCAGAAGTGAAGGTTGGTTTTCGTACCCTAACGAAACTAGTGAAGCTAATAAATTAAGATTTGAGAGTAGTCTTAACAATAAAGTTACTTGTTAGTACTACCTAGTGATATAATTAAAAGTTGAGTTATACTTAATTGAATAAAAAAAGGAGCTAGTTTGACTTAGTCATTTGCAGTCCTAAACAAGTAGATGATAGTTAAAGTTCACCCAAAACTTTCCAACATTAATGACATTTCAAATTAGTTTCGAGAGCATGTGTATGGCATTAACAATAAAACCAAACCTATAAATTGATTTACATAGCCTAACTCATTTTTGTTGATAAATTACCAACTTCTTTAACATAACAATACTAGCTATAATAATATAAGTAGCAGTAGTAATAGTAATAGTAGTAGTAGTAGTAATAATAATAATAATAATAACAATAATAATAATAATAATGATAATAATAATGATAATAATAATAATAAAAGGAAGCTTATTATGATGAACTTAATGACGGTGGAAAAATAAAGCTCATTTATATGTTTAATTGAATATTGTAGGTTAAGTAGATAGTTAAGAAAGATAACAAGAAAAGTTATGGAATTTTTCCAAGAGTGGAATAGCAAAAATTATTTAAGCTTTACTAATATAAAAAGATCGATTTGAAACAAAAGTAAGACCACTTTCATCATCGTTGAGTCATCAACGAATATTTTGCGTGTGTGCGTGTGTGACAAATACACACACACACACACACACACACACACACACAAGTCGTTTAATGCATGTACCCTTCAAAATTCACTTTTTTTTTTAATAAATACCAAAATCTCATAATATACAAGTATTTAATGAATAATTTTCAAGTATTATTTTGCCACATAATCAAGTGGACTTACTAATTATCAATTTATAGGGTTTACATCTGCGTAGCTTCACCTTAGTAGTTTCGATCAGCCTAGGAGGTGTGGACCTTGCTCTTGATTGCACTATGCATATGAGCTTATCAATCTGGGTTCCATTTTTAGATAATAACCGGTTGCAATTTTAATATAATTGTTTGTCCCCCTAATTTTGAAGTAAAATGAGTTGAAATGCATGTGCTAAATGAAAAATAAATTTCTATCTTTATAATATAGGAGTAAAAGTATTTTCTCAACAAAGTTGCTGGCTTTGATTTAGTTTTGTTGCATATTCATGACCTTTCATGACCTATTTTAGCCAATTTTACATATATTTATAAATATATGAAAAAAGATTTGAACATTAAAATATTCACATAAAGGTCAAAAATTAAATCGAGTCCTCTGTTTTCATTCAATCCGCTCAAAATTGGCTTGTGGTTTACACTTATAATGTGTTTTTCAAGCATCAAATGATTTAACTTAATTAATCGAAATTTAGTCGGAAAATTATGAAAACGTCACCAGTAAACTCTAGGGTTAGGTTCGTGTTTTAAGCCCTATCTTGTTTTAAGCCCTATCTTGGAACAATTGTGGTCAATTTCTGGTAGCAATTGAGGTATTAACTACATTGACTAGGAGATTTTGCACCGTTCTCTTTTATGCATGCCGTGTTTTGGTCGGTTTTCGGCAGATATTTTGGGAAACATTCCGATTGCGGTGCTGTTTAAAGTTGAGTAATGAGGCTATATTTTTTACCATTTATTCACAAATTGAGAATCCAAATTATTCGTAGAACATGTGACAAATGAATCTAAAACATTATATTGGATGAATTCAATCGAAAAAACAAGGGGTTGACCAAGGGGATGACAATTTTTTTTTTTTGGGGGACTCTAGGCAATTATGATTGATTTTAATGTGTGATATTTAACATGTATTCTATGTGTAAGACTTTCCTATCCTATTAATTTATTATAAATAAATGAAATACAAGATTGTAACGCCCCAAATCCCTGATACCTAATGATCTTAATCAAATAACTCATTATTCCTGATTGCAGAGGAAGTCCTTTGGCTGGAGGCATTACTGCCGTCCTGTAACGGAACAAGGCAATCTGCAAGTACCTGTATCATTATATCACTTACATACTCAACAAGTCCACCAAGCATTGTAAATGACAAAGCACAATTGACATCATGGTTACCTTGTAATACAATTAGCAAGCTTATCGTAGTATGCTTAAACACTTTAGAAATACATTGTTGAAAAGTCTATACAAGTAACATATCTCTAGGCATGCTAGCCTGAAAATTACTATGAGCATTGGGCTAGCTAACCTTCATCAAAGTACTGCAGCCCTTGTTTACTTCTTGCTACCTTTTGGCTTACTAGGAGGAGGGTTGTTTACTAATCCCTTGCCTAAAAATAGAAAACATAAAAATGTTCGAATAATAAGCGTAAGCTCATCACCTACATCTCTATGCTGTAAAACAAGCTTTGTATTCAATTTAGTTGGGCGTCTGCATTTTAAAATATTTTGTTTAAAAACATGACAGAGACAAAGTGCAAGTATAGTTATTTTACTGGTTATTATCTGAAAGTGAACCCCTATTAACGTATAAAACTATCTTGAGATAGGTGCACACTTTTCAAACCAGTTGAAAAGCTTGGGCTGCAGCCGCGTGGGTAAACTGAAGGATGTAATCCTTGATGATTGATAACTGATGGGGGCCACTTGTTTGGGTGACAAAACATTGCGTCAAATGATCCATTACATGAATGTTACATGAATTTTGTGTAGTTTGAAGAGCATATGAGTTTTCGAAGAGTACAGGCAATATAAGTACCTAGTCTTTGAAGTGTCTCTCCTTTTTAATGAAAAATGTTTGTTATCGCTTAAAGCGACAGAGCCGACCTTACTTCTTCTCCGAATATGCAATTTTACAGTGAGTGCAAGGTTAAGAAGTTTTATTTAATTTCTTGACTCAATAAGTAAGTCAAAATCCCTTGACCCTTCTTTTAATTATTAACATATCCATTATTATTAACTTGACTCTATTTCACTTTGTTAATATTGCTGATGCTCATATTTTTCATGCTATAATAGCATAATGATGTAACTCGCCTTGTTTATACTAACATTGACGTTATTGTTATTGTCATTATGGTTACTATTATAACCTTGTTAATATTAATATTTTTGTCCCATAATTAGTATTAACGTCATTATTATCATTATGGTTATTTTAACGTGATTATTATTATTATTAGCATTGTTATTATTACTATTGCTTTTCTCTTTAATAGTTGCATCATTGTTAACCATCATTATGTTTTAAACTATTTGATCGCGTTATAGCTTAGGGTGACGTCATGAGCTGGATTTCGGGTCCAAATTGATATGTCTTTTTTTCATTCTTTGCTAGTTCTAAAGATGTACACCAAAGTGTTCCAAATGCAAAACTTGGACTTCGCGAAGGTTTTAATTATACCAAAATTAACACAAAGGTTATATACTCAACCTATCTAAATTATTAAACTAATTCCAAAATGACATTAGGAACTTCGATCTAAATGCAAAACTTTGATCCAAATTAATTGTAATTGTTTCAAAATATCCATATTCCCCTCTTTTTTGTCCACCCTCTCATGTTACATCTCACTTACAATTATCAGCTTAGTCTAACCTCTACTACGCCTCCCCACGCTTATCATCTCATTATTTTCAATTAGCCTGCAACTTCATGGCAGCTTAATCAATCTTCAAATCCTCTAAATGGGTTCTTTTCCCTCCTCTCTTTCTTTATCATCACTAAAAAGCTCCCCCCTGCTCCTTCCTCCATAGCTATGGCTATTCACTCACTTATATACACCATACATGACTCAACTATTACTAGAATTCATTTAAATTTCACTAATCCAATGGAATCCAATTTGATTTCCCACTGAAACCCCAAACCATAAACCACCATGCTTAAGGTAATAACACACACATCCAACACATGTGTACCGCACCAATTTCCTTCAAACATTCACTAACATTTATCTAAACACCCTTCAATCAACATAAACAATCTTAAATTCACATTCAAATTCCAAACCCTCACTCACGTACTTACCCTCAACCTCCAAGCATTCTAAATTCAATTCCAAATATCAAAATCCAAGAAAATTACAAACTAACACTCACTAAAGCAAAATACATCATCGAATACAAAAATTGAAATCAAGGGGTTCGAGTTTTATCGTCTCACCAACTTGGATACACAAGGAGAGATGAAGAGGGAAGGATGATGGTGATAAACAAACGCTGGGACTAGGCTGGCGGTGACTAGCGTGCGGCTGGGTAGTGGCAGAGGAACAGGGTAGTAGCAGGGGCGCTGTTTTAGGCAAGGGCGAAGGAAGCAGATTTTTTTTTTTGGGGGGGAGGTTTCAGGTATTGGGGAGGGGGGAATTGGGGTTACTTTTATTATTTTTGAATTTATTTTCCCTTTTTTCCTTCCTTTATTTCTTTTTATTTCATTAGTAACTTGGGTTACCTAGATTTTTTTAAAATTTGATCCTAACAATCTACCTCTTTCTCCTTTTTTTCCCCCCATCCCATATACGTGTATGTTTTTTGGATAATTTCTTGGCTAAAATTTGTGGATTAATTATTTTACACCCTTAAGTGCAAAATTTTGAAGAAAGAATTTGAAATTTCAATATATTACTCATTACACTCTTTTAAAGTTGTATCATACCTTATTATTATTGTTTAATTTTTGTTACGTTTATTTATATATGTATATACATTTTTTTTGGGTTCCCAAAATTACCCACTTAATAATTAGGCAAATTTTATTTAGCTATAATTCAAGTATTTATTAATATTTGACTGGGCCATTCTGGAGTGTGACAAAATTAATTTTGAGGTCACTATACTGATTCAACCTGCAGTTGTATAAATAGATATACAAATATAAAGTACTAAGTTGAAATGAACTTAATTGAATTGTAATTGAGGTGATTCATGATAATTAGCATAATTTTAGTTTCGAACCGTTACAGCCTTCCTCCTTTAAAATAAGTATTGTCCTCAAAACTTGAAAATTTGAAAGAAACCTTGGGTTTAACAAACATGTATGGGTATTTGTTTTTCATGTCCTCCTCTATCTCTTATGTGCTTTCAGGAAATATGGTTGGCCCACAGAACTTTTACCAGGAGAATGCTTTTGTTCTGGAGTTATTTAACTCTATAATATAATATTTGTAGAAGATATTATTCGTAAACCAGATTCTCTACGACTTCTACATACTCTGATATGATGACGTGGTTTGGATTTGGAATATACTTTTTGAGCTGTGAATTGCGGAAAACATTATGCAGATACTCAAGTTCAGCTGGTAAATCCAACTTATAAGCCACAAGGTTTAACTTTTCGATAATTTCATAAGGTTTGATAATTTAGGGCTCAGTTTATCCTTGATATTGAACCTTCTCACTCCTTTAATTGGAGATATTTTCAAGAACACTTTATCTCCCACTTAAAACTCTAATGGTCTCCTCCTTTTATTGACATAACTCTTCTGTCAGCTCTGGGCCGCTTTAATATGTTATTAAATTCTCCTTATCTTCTCAGTAGTCTCTTGAATCAATTTAGGCCCTATGGTTAATGCTTCATCGAGCTCACTCCAATGCAAGGGTGTTCTACACTTCCTTCCATACAATGCTTCAAAAGGAGCCAATTTAATGGTGGATTGACAACTGTTATTATAAGAAAATTCTACCAAGGGCAAATAATCTTCCCACTTTCCCTGAAAATCAAGCACGTATGCTCTCAGCATATCCTCGGGGATTTGGTTCATTCTCTATGTCTACCCATCGGTCTCAAGGTGATATGAGCTACTGAAGTTTAGCTTGGATCCAAATGCCTTTTGCAGGGCTTGCTAAAAATGAGCTTGAAATCTTTGGCCTCTGTCAGATACACTGTCATTTGGTATGCCTTGGAATCGAACTATTTCTTTGACATACAACTGTGCCAGTCTCTCTACACTCCAAGCGTTATGAATTGGTATAAAGTGGGCTAATTTAGTGAGTCTGTCCATAATGACCCAAAGAGCATTCTTTTTTGAAGCCTTGAGGAGCAATCCTATAATAAAATCCATTGAAATTGAATCCTACTTCTAATAGGAATATCTAAAAGCCTCAGTTCGCCACTGGACGTTGATGTTCAGCCTTCACCCTCTGACACGTCAGACATCTATCCATATATTCTGTAATCTCTTTCTTCATGTTATTCCATTAGAAGAATTGCCTCAATTCTCTATACATTTTTGTTCCTCTTAGATGCACTAAGTATCGAGTATTATGGGCTTCTTCTAAGATCTTTCCTTTTAATTCCTCATTATTGGGCATGCACAATTGGTTTTGAAATCTCAAGGTTCCATCTTCATGTATTAAGAAGTCAGGCCGTTTTCCTTGTGCAATGTTTTATCTAAGCCACTCCAACTTGGTATCATCCTTTTGACTTACCTTAATCTTTTCTATTATTGAACGTTAAACATCTTATGCTGACAACAACCCATCTGTGAACCCTGATAACACAAGCTCAATACATATTTTTAAGGCCCCTTAAGATGCCAGGTTGGGTACTTCTCATTGGTTTTATACTATGTTGAGCCTTCCTACTTTGGGCATCTGCTACCACATTTGCGTTCCCAGGGTGATATTAAATTTATAAATCATAATACTGAAGCAATTCCAACCATCGTCGTTGCCTTTAGTTGATCTCTTTTTTAGAAAAGATATACTTTAGGCTTTGATAATTGGTACTGATTATACATGGCAACTTGTACAGGTAGTGTTGCCAAATTTTTAAGGGAAAAACCACTGCCGCTAACTCCAGATCATGAGTGGGTTAGTTCTTTTTATAAGGTTTGAGTTTCCCAGAGGTATAGGCTATTACCTTGTCGTCTCGCATCAGCACACAACTTAACCTATTCTTAGAATCATCACTATAAATAGTGTACCCTTTCCCTTCTATGGGCAAGGTAAGGACATGTGTGGTAAATCATTGATTTCTTTAATTCTTGAAATGCCTCCTCGCACTTGTTTAACTACTCAAACTTAGTTATCTTCTTTAACAAGTTAGTTAGTGGGGATGCTATTTTTGAAAAATTCTTCACGAACCCCCTATAGTATCTCGTAAACCCAGAAAACTTCTTACTTCTGTCATATTGGTTGGCCTAGACCATTCAATAACCACATTTATCTTTAGAGGATCAACTTTAATCCATTCTTTAGAAACTATATGCCCTAAAAATGTCACTTCAGTCAACCAAAATTTACACTTTTTCTGTTTAGCACACAATTGGATGTCCCTCAAGGTTTATAACATAGTCCTCAAATGATTAGGATGCTCCTCCTTGTCCTTGGAATATATTAGAATATCATCTATCAACACCACCACAAATTTGTCCAAACAAAGTCTGAAAACTCTATTCATAATATCCATAAATATAGCAGGGGTATTGGTAAGTCCAAAAGGCATTATTATAAACTCTTAATGGCCATATCTAGTCATGAAGGCCATTTTGGGAATGTCTTCTGGCTTAAACCTGAGATGATGGTAACCAGATCTTAAAACAATAATTAAAAACACTCCAGCTCCTTACAATTGATCAAACTTATCATCTATTCAGGGCAAAGGATACTTATTCTTAATGGTGATTTTGTTTAACTCTGTGTAATCTATACTAACCTCAGAGTTCTATCCTTTTTCTTCATAAACAAAACTGAAGCTCCCTAGGGTGATACACTTGGCCTAATAAACCCTTTCTATACTAATTCATCCAACTGAGTTTTCAATTTTTTAAGCTCTGTTGGGGCCATCCTATATGGAACTTTCGAAATAGGTTGTGCAGTCGAAATTAACTCAACCTCGAAATCAATCTCCCTTTGGGTAGGTAAACTAAGCAACTCATTAAGAAATACATCAGGAAATTCATAAACCACAGCGATATTTTCTAAATCTCCTCCTCCTTAATTTTAGTAGCATAACATAAATATCCTATACAAACTTGCCTTAGTAATTTAATTGCCTTCATAATTGAAATTATGGAATACTTTCTCCCAAACCTTTCGCCATAAAAGTATATTTCTCGACCCTCTTGGTCCCTTCGATTAAGTTTAATATTCTTACAATCTATGTTTCCCCTATATGTAGTCAAGCAGTCTATTCCTAACATTATATCAAATTCTGAAATGTCAAACTAGATCAAATTTTTAGGGAACTCATGCTCAACAATCACAATAAGAACATGCTTATAAAGAATATGACATTCTATCACTTTCTCATTTGGCAAACTAATTCTATAGTTGGCCCACACTTTGTCTTCTTCCAAGTTCAACTGCAATGTAATTCCGATGGATATAAACGAATAGGTAGCACCTGAATCAAATAAAACATAAAATTACTTTGAATTTAAAAAGAGAGTTCTAGTAACAGTTATACCACAAACTATAGCTTCATTCTTGCTTATCACATAAGCTCGTCATGCCGTTACAGGTTTAGGGGGTAGGGTTCCCTGATGAGGCGGCGCTAGCGGCCTTGCAACTCATTTTTCTATGGGCTTTTGCCTCCTTGGACAAGTGGCAATCGAGTGATCAAGGTCTCCACATCACATGCATTTGTTAGTAGCTACACGACACTTTATTGTAGCATGGTTCGTTCGACCACACTTTCCATAAGGTTTTATTGAAGCTGTTGAAGACTATTAGCAGGGCAGCAGTAGGTTTCTTCTGAGCTATACTCTCACTTTATAAATGGTGGGGGCTACTTGTTTAGGTGACAACAAATTGCATCAAATGAATCATTACATGAACACTATATGAATTTCAAGTAGTTTGGAAAACATGTGAGTTTTTGAAGAGCACAGATAATGTATATACCTGGTTTTTAAAGTCTCTCTTCTTTTTAATGAAAAATATTTGTTACAGTGTGAAGCGATAGAGGTGGCCTTACTTCTACTCCAAATATGTAATTTTACGGTTAGTGCAAGGTTAAGAGGTTTTATTAAATTTACTGACTTCATAAGTAATTCAAAATCCATTGACTCTTCTTTTAATTTTTAACATGTCCACTATTATTAACTCAACTTGATTCTATTTCACTTTGTTTTTACTCCTTTCTTTATACTGTTAACGCTCGTATTGTTAATTTTATAATAGCATAATGATATAACTCACCTTGCTTTTAAAAACATCGATATTATTGTTATGGTCATTATGGCTATTATTATAAGCTTGTTAATATTAACATTTTTGTCACACTTGTTAGTATTGATGTCGTTATCATCATCATGGTTATTTTATCGTGGTTATTATTATTATTATTCTTATTGTTATTATTACTAGCGTTATTATTATTATTCTTATTGCGTTCCTCCTTAATTAGTCACATCATTGTTAACCATCATTATGGTTTAAACTATTTGTTTGCAATATGGCTTAGGGTGATGTCATGAGCTGGATTTTGTGTCCAAATTAATAGGTCTTTGTTTCATTCTTCCATGCTAATCCCAAACATGTACACCGAAGTGTTCCAAATGCAAAACTTAGACTTTGCAAAGGCTTTAATTACACCACAATTAACACAAAGATTACATACTCATCCTATCTAAATCTTTCGACTAATTGTCTCCAAATATCCATATTCACATCTTTTTTTTTTCCATCCCCTCATGTTACATCTCACTTATAATTACTACCTTAGTCCAACCTCTACTACCCCTCCTCACACTTATACTCTCATACTTTCAATTAACCCACAACTTGCTACCAACTTGATCAAGCTTCAAATCCTCTAAAATAAGATTCTTTTCCCTCCTTTCTTTGTTTATCACCACTCATAGGCTCCTCCCCTACTATATAGCTATGGCTATTCACTCACCCATGCACACCACACATATGCTCCATGCCAATTTCACTCAACTATTATTAGAATTCATTTAAACTTGTCTAATCCAATGGAATCTGATTTGATTTCCTACTCAAACCCCAAACCCTAAACCACCATGCTCAAGGAAACAACACATGTACATCAAACATATATATATATCTCATTAATTTCCTTCAAACATTCATTAATATTTATCTAAACACAATTAAATCAACATAAACAAGCTTAAATTTACATTCAAGCTCCAAACCCTCACTCACCATACTCAATCTCAAGCTCCAAGCATTCCAAATTTCAATTCCAAATATCCAAAATCCAAGAAAATTATAAACTAACACTCATTAAAGCAAAAAAATCCTCTAATACAATAATTCAGTCATAAAATGATGAAATTCAAATCAAGGGGGTTAGGATTTCACCTTCTCACCCACTTGAATACACAAGGGGAGATGAAGAGGGAAGGGCAATGATGATAAATGGACGGCGGGATTGGGCCGGCGGTGACTAGCAAAGTGACGACGGCCAGGTAATGGTAGCAGAATAGGGTAGCAGTAAGGGGTGTGCATGTTCCGGTTAGGGCCGAAGGAAGCGTGGGGGTTTCAGGTACTAGGGGGAATTTGAAGGGGGTTTAGTTTTATTATTTTTTAATTTATTTCCTCTTTTTTATTCCGTTATTTCCTTTTACTTCATTGGTAATTTAGCTTATCTAGTTTTTTTTTCTAAATTTGATCCTAATAATCTACCTCTTTCTCCTTTTTTCCCATCCCATATACGTGCATATTTTTAGCAAATTTCTTGGGTAAAATATGTGAAATAATTATTTTACACAATTAAGTGTAAAATTTTGAAGAAACAATTTGAAATTTCAATTTATTACTCATTGCACTCTTTTATATCTATGTCATACCTTATTATTATTGTCTCATTGTTGTTATGTTATTTATATATGTATATACATTTTTTTGTGTCCAAACTTACCCACTTAATGATTAGGCAAATTTTATTTAGCTATAATTTAAGTATTTATTAATATTTGAATGGGTCATTCGAGAGTCTGACAAAATTCATTTTGACGCCATTCTGGCGATTCAATCTGCAGTTGCATAACTAGATGTACACATATAAAGTACTTAGTTGAAATGCAGCATCCAACTTAATTAAATTGTAATTAAGGTGATTCATGACAATTAGAGTAATTTTAGGTTAGCAAAATTACGGACATGATATACGTTAGTGTGTTTTTTGTGAGTATACATTTGCATATGGTATATAATACCATTATTTTGGTTGAAATATTAGGTAATGCTATTTTTAGCATCATTTATGTTGCTTTATTTGAGCATATTTAGTTTCTATTGAATTTCAAGTGATACACAATAAGTATATATGCTCGATTAAAATTTTTAAATTATATTTTACACATTATGACAGTATGTTTCCAGGTTGTAACCTCCCTAATTGCATATTACAAGTTACCTATCCTACCTAAATATATGAGGTGTGAGGAATTGAAATTTCTTCAATTTTTTTTTGAAAATTTAATTAAATATGCAAAATTATGCCTAAAATGCTTGCATCTTTTTTCATATATTTATGAATATATCTTTGGTTTTCTTGAAATATTCTTGATATTGGTGTATTCTCTTTGATAGGAAATTTCAGAATTTCTTTTGAGATACTTCAATGTACATTCGGTGTTGTCCCAATTTGGAATGAATTAAGAAAGTTACACTTTGCATTCACTTCTGCGACAATGATTGAGAACTTTATGTGAACTTTTAAAAATTAAGATCTATGTCGGTTTATATTAATTCTATCATTTATGGCTAAGTTGCATAGGTGAGTGCATGTATAACATTAGTTGTATGTGTCCTTTTGTGTTGGTTGCAAAACTTTTGTGTTGTTATAAGCATTATGTTGGCTGCTGCAATTGCCACCCTTAGGTCTCTCAATATCAAGTTTGATGCTTATATAAGAAGAGCCTATATGTCTTTATAAGGGACCATTTGAGATATATGTTAGACATGATTAGTGAATTGGCTAAAATGGGACATGAACTGAATAATGAGTGGCAAATCCATGTTCTGGCCTGATGATCGGAAGCATATTTAGATGGCCATGTCTTGCAATGAGTACATCGTTACTTTTAAGGACATCAGGTGGACATCTTGGGTTAGAGGCAGAACGATAGAAGGCCATTAGAATGATAGGAAGTCTTTAAAATGACAGGCGCAGAAGTGCACCTGTCAACCTATGACCAAAGAAATGGTTCTAAGAGAGAGCCAAGCGGACCAGATTTGCAAGGCTCACTCAAATGACAAACTTAAGCATAGCCAACAAGGTAAAGTTATAAGAACCGGACCGGATCGGCAGGTCCAACAGGTTAACTGGGAACTGGTCAATGGTTTGGTCCGGACATGCTTGTTAGTCCATTAAAATATTAAATCGAATTAAACTGGACAAAACTGCTTGACTCAATAGTTTTTTATCTGGTTGAGTTCCACTCTGACTGGAATTTGCTATTAAAATGCAAATATTAACTAAAAAGGGCATAAAAAACAGATCTTGAATCATGCAACTAGTTTGTCTAATTATTCATCATGCCTGATTAAGGATTTCAAGTTGCGTCTTGGTATTTGATGGGGGTTCTCACCATCATCCAGCAAAGTATCTAATAAAAGAGGTATTTGATTACCTGATTTTGTATTTGATAGCTTGATGAAAAATTGAGTCGATGAAGACACAAGGAACTCAGAGAGAAATTAAAAGAGGAGATGGAGGAAAGTGTGAAAGACAAATATAGAGATACTATTTCTTTCCCTAAAAAGGCACATGGAGAGAGAGAGAGAGAGAAAGAATGTGGGCATATGGCATCTTTGAGCAGTATATGTTTAGGGTTTCTTTTAGTCTTTTATCACTAGCTCAATCTTTCTTTTTCTTTTTCTTTTTATTTAAATGTTATCTTGGTGAAATGGGCCATGATGCATGGACTTTTGTACTTTAGGCTAATGTAATTTCACTCGATTGAATTATTTTACACCCTTTTTTATGCAAAGTAATATAGAAAGATAATAAAATTTGAAGCTTAATTGTTTATTTTACAAATATATTAAAAATGTAACATAACTTCTACCGGGTTATACCCGTCTAATCTGGTTCAATGACAAACTGGGTTTACCAGTCCAACTCCGGTTCGAACGATTGGATTGGTTGACCAATTGACCCAACCCACTTACTAGTTCAATTACCGGGTCGATTTTCTTAACATTACAACAAGGCAAAGCAAAATGTGCAAATAAAAAGAATTGTAGAGTTAAATGGTTTAACTGTGATCAAATGGGTCACTTTTCTTATGATTGAATTGAGCTTAAAAGGGTAGTTAGCAATGTTCACTAGTAACTTTTGTGTTGCTAGTCTTATTATTGTTTCTAAAACTAATCGTCTGTGGATTGTAGGTTTAGACTTTGAACCACAACATTATGGATCGACAAGCTTTATTGGCCTTCCAATTGGTTTGTATAGAGTTCAATATGAACCTATCATGAAACAATACCTAGATGCTTGTTCAAGGAATTAGAACATGCAAGCTAGCCAAGCAAGAAGCTGAGACCTGATTCTACATGACCTTATCCTTGTTCGTGAGATTCACTAGAATAATATTTCTATGTTGATTTATTGACTTTAGGTTTTATTTTGACTATTTTCATGTCATTAAAGCCAAGCCATCTTTAGAAACAACTTATGTTGATTCTAGTTTTGTTGAAGATGGTTTCTTGTTATGGATTTAGATATTTGTTCCATAATCCAAGAGTTTGTTTTTTCCCTATGTTTACTTGATCACATAATTACGACAATGGGAAACATTTATCATGCAAGATTAGGCCATATATGCGAGTAACAAATATAAACAATTGCTTGGAAAAGAAGGTTTGTTAGAAAACACATGTGGCCTAACCCACTTATAGGCAATGTCTAGTAGGAAAAACGACAAGAAAATCACATAAAAAGGTTACAAGAGCTACAGTTCCATTGTAATCGATTGATTTGAACATTTATGGTCTAATGAATATGATAACATAGCATAGAGATTTTAGCTTCATCATGGTTTCACTTGATTCAATCAAGCATACTTCACCTCTTATGGATATGAATTTACTTTAAGAAACATGTAAGCTTGGTTAAAAATCAAATAGATATAGGAAGGTCCGGCTTCACCAAATGATCAATGCCAAAACATTTGGTTGCATGATTTAGTGGATTTTGTGATGAAAAGAAAATGGTTTATTAGCTAACTATCCCTATAGGTTCACCACAAATGACATTTTGCAAAAAAGAAATAGAATGCTCCTTGAGATGGTATAATTAATTATCACATATGCAAATTGTCTATCTGCTATTAAGGAAATGCATTTTTCAACTGTAATATATGATCTTAATTGTACCTATGAAGTTAGTAGCAACCACTCCATATGATTTGTGGATTGGTAAAAGATAAACCTAAGAGTTTTAAGATCTTGGGGACATGCAGCCTATGTGTGCAATCCGTTCTATAAAAGTACCAAAGAGGAAAAGAAGAGTGTCTTTATAGGATATTGTAACACCTTACAATGTTATGCACTCATTGGATTGTAAGACAGTGAGAGTTCATCTGAAATCCAACTAATGGGCATCATATTCTAAAGAATGGATTTCCAAAGAAAGGCAAGATAGGTTAAGACTTAAATCTACTGGCTTTCCAAATTGAATTAGATCCTTTCATTTAAGTGGAGGATTTGAACTAATAATAAACGAGTTTATCTTCAAGATTGATGTTCATTATTAATAATGAATGAAAGTGATCCTAATCTTGCTCCAAGTGGGAGCAAGATGATTAGTGTTGGTTTAATAGGAGTGAAAACAATCTAAATAGGATCAATTTGGGATTATAAGAATCTTTACTAATACATTGTAGCCATAAATATTACTCATTGTTGTTTTGATACTAAGGTAAAAGAACCTTTCATGGTAGTCCTCTAAAAGGAAATGAGCTAAGATGCTCTTTCTAATCCTTTTATGGACAACTAGAGTAAAGCAATAGAAGACAAAATAGATCAATGAAGGTCAAAGAAGTGTGGGGGTAAATTGACCCTCCAAAAGAATACAAAGCTACTAAGAACAAGTGGGTTCTCAAATATTAAGGCTAACTGAATTTGTTGACATTACACTCAACCTATTGCAAAAGGGTACAAATAATAAAATATGATCAACCATAAAAAGTCTTTTCCATCCTATTATGTCCAACAGTTATTGCTGTTTAAAACTAACGTTACATCATACTGATGTATGAATGCTAATTTCAAAAGAGATTTAAGTAAAAAGCTTGTATTAAGCAACATAAAGATGCTATTCGAAGATCACAAACATGACGGTTGTGCACATGTGTCGTCAATATACAGCCTTAAAGCATCTTCAATGCATATTCCATCTCCTTAGTGTGATCATCTTTAGTGTCTTCACTATGATTGAGATCACTGTGTCTACATTTACCAAAAGGTCCAAAGGTAAACGTTTGTAGCTGATTATATGTTGATGACTAATATGGAGGTGCTAATTAAGAGAAAATGGCTTTATCATCATCTAACTATGAGATGATTTCTATGGTTAAAGTAGCATAGTACATGTAGAATTTAGAAGATATGGCGTTGGATATTAATCCACAGGGAAAACCTAGTTGAAAGTTATGAACTCATGTTAAAGCTCTTGCCTCTGGGCCTTAGAGTGTGTTGTAAGAGAAACCTAAGAGAACTTGGCCCAATTGCTATGAAGTCTGCAAAACCTAGTTTATAGTTCAACCCTAAATTATATCACTTTTATACCCTTCATTATCTAATATTTGCTTGAAATAAATTATTAAACTAGGATTTTAATTTGTTTTTTCTTTATTTTATAGGGATTATAAAAATTTGGAAAAGAAAGAATAAATTGTTTACCAAAGGAAAAGGAAAGTGTGATTGGATAAATTTGGAAATAAGCAAAAACCCAAACCTCAGGCCTCTATACGATATTTTTGAGTGTGAAATATAAGCCGCAAGTGTATGACTATCATTGTAATACTTGAGCGTCATCTCCTCAGGAACGATGGAAGAGATTAAGGTCATTGAGCACGAAATTAAACTAATTTATCATCATTCTAAGTTAATTAATAAATAAAGCTATAGATTATAACTATTCACAAGATTTGATTAGCCCTAAATAGCTTCAAATTAAGATAAAGAAAACTTAAATGCCACTGATCACATTATCTATATAAACGAGATAAAGTAAAGCGATCAAGTAACTGAGCAGAGCAAGAATGAAGGTATAGTAAGTGAAATAAGTAGCTTAAACTTTGGAAACAAAATACTTAAGGTAGCATCTCCTAAACTAGAATCCAAGCTCACACAATGAATTAAGCCAACATCTCCTAAAGTAAAATTCAGTAGCATTCAACATCAACACTATCCAGTCGAAGAAAACAGAACAGGCAGAACATATCCCTGAAGAGGTAGTAGGGCAAGATGAGTCCTTCGGTGTCCTAGCACACAGCTCGACCCACGAGCAGGGGATGTGGAACCTTGGATGTTCTAGTAAAGAACAACTTGTAAACGCACTTCAAAGTCCATTAAAAATGGCGAGATTGCCATTACCCCAACTTCCATAGAACAAAAAATAGGGGAGGGGGAAGACTAAAATCAATCAAACTTGAACCCAAGAAATTACAATTGCAAGCTAGAAATCATGTATGTCGACTCCAAATTAATGAAATCAAGCCTAATTGCAAGAGTTTGAAAGTTGAAAATGGATTTAAACGCAAGATAGATGAAATGAAACCCTAAGTCACTAATTGCTGAATTTAAAACCAAAAATACCCTAAAATTAAACTTGAGAAACTAAAACTAAAACCTAGATTAATACCTAGCTTGCACCATTGCCTTGATTTATACCTGACCCCTATTCAATCTGCACCATTCAACCCAGGGTAGTGTGGATGATGGAGATGGGGGAATGTGCTGGTGTGAGGATGAGGATGAGGATGAGATGGAGTGTTGGTGGTGGTCAATGATGGTGTTGGTTGAGAGTGAGATAGAGAGAGATAGAGAGAGAGAGATGAGTTTAAGAGAGAGAGAGAGAGAGAGAGAGAGAGAGAGAGAGAAAGAGGATGAAGATCGTGATGCAACCGAGAATGATGGAGGGGTTATCAAGTCTGTGGTTTGGTCGAAGAGAGAGAATGCTTGAATAGAGAGAAGGTGAAATTGGGGGGGGGGGGGGGGGTTACATGAAACGCACGGGGGATGGGGGTTCTTTTTAAGCTTTCCTTTTATTTTTTTATTTCTTTTGGCTTATAATAGGTAATGGGATAAGGAATTTTGGTCGGGTTTGAATCAATTTGGCCCAATTCTTCATTTTCGTCATTTCTTCATCTTTTTACTGCATTTTTTTTCAAATTATTCAATACATACCAACACAATAAAATTGAATAAAAATAACACTTATTTTGAGCATAAACTAAACATAAGGGTACTATATAAATAGCATATTTTTGGCTCAAATAAATAGCCCCACACTAAGATTTTGCTCGAGCTAAACTACACAAAAAGAAATAGAAAATAAGAAAAAGAAAATCATAACTCACTTTCATAGGAATCACGGTTGCATTTAGCATATACAACATGCCCTTTAAACCCTTCGGTTTCTCAAGTGGACGAGTGAGATATCATGAGGGTTTTCAAATGAAATACCCACAAAAATCATTTCAAAAATGAAGGAAAATCTTTTTGATTTTTTTTCAAAACATGAACATGTCTACAAGTAATTAGGAAATTATGTACATGACTCAGGCAACTGCAACACCCTAGCAACTGAGTCACAAAAGTATATGCAAATAGAATGTACAATCAAAAGATATCCAAATCAAAAGGGGCATCGTAACTCTTATTTTCCACCCCACACAAAGTATGCAATGATATGTACATCTTGGTGCATGTGCTAATGTCTACCAACCCTTATAAATCAAATTGCTAACATCGATATGATCCCTATTTCCTTGCCTAATTGCCTTATTTGCTCCTTTTTAAAATTTTTTTTCAAGAATAAAATCCACTTGATGTACAAATATTCGGGCTTTCCATAAAAAGGGATTTTATTAGATTTTGCAAACACTTATTTCATTACCCTAACAGATGTGAAACTAAGTAAAATAGCACATATTCAAGCCAATTAAAGATATAAAATAAAGATAGTAGCTATGAACATTGGTGCCTGGGTTTTTATTCAGTTTTTTAGACATTTTTCTTTTTTTTTTTTTTGCATTTTTCAAGAGCTTAGAAGGCAACTTTGATAAACAAAGAGTTCGCATGCCGACTTAACAACAAGACCATCAGACTCGGTGATAAAGTGAGCAAGGTAGCACAAAATCACACATATGTGATGGAGATATTATGAAAAATCAAATCTACATCCTCAACTAGATATCTCATCATGCAAACTCTATTTACATATAATTCAATAACCTAACAACGTGAGGTCACAATCATCAAAGACAGCATATAAAACCCAAAAGAAAAAGAATTTTTTTTTGAATTTTTTAAATTTTTTAAAAAATATATACAAATGGACACGTCACCCCACACCAAAAGACACAATGTCCTCATTATGAGAACTAAGGCTTCAAAAAGCACTCACACAGGCTATACAATCGTAAAGCCAACACAAATCGTTCAGTATATACAAACTAAGACACCACCAAAAATTACAAACAAAAATCACCAAAATCAAAATCACAACCACAACTAAAACCAAAACAAAGCCAAACACACATATTTACAAAAATCAAAAACCAAAATCGCAAAAGAAAGCAAATCAAAAACCAAAACCACACAAAACCAAACAAACGAATTAAAACTAGAACAAAACACACATATTCACCAAAATGAATACCAAACAAAGAACCTACTAAGTACCAAACTAAACCAAAAGAAACCTAAAACAAAGCAAGAGACAAACCCCCCCCCCCAAAAAAAAATATAACTAATAACACAAAAAGAAAGTGCTAAACACCTATTTATAACAACATAGCATCACTACCCAGAATACAACTAAAACATCCTAAGGAAAAAAAAAACCCAATATAGACAAGGAACTACTAAATACAAAACACAACAAAACAAGACTCATAAAAAGAAAAACAAAACAAAACACAAAATCAAAAACAAAACCACCGAAGACCAAAAAGGAAAATAAAACATACATAACTAAAATAAAACCAAAATATTAACCAAAACAAAGTCAACGAAAAACAAAATTCACAAAACCAACGAAATAAAACAAACTAAAATGTAAAAACAATCCTACATATTCACAACTATTCAGAATGCTAGATATCCGCAACTAACAAGTAATCACAAAATCATGACATAATCAAGGGTGATCATAGTCAACGTGGCTCAACAAATCCCAAGTTGCTCCTTAAGATCGATCACCCATACAATCACAATCCTAAATATCCACAACTAAGTATGAAAAAAAAAGAAAACAATCCTAAATATCCACAGCTATGTATGAAAAGAAAGAAAAGAAAAGAAAAAGAGGAGAGGGGAGGGTGAAACGATTATACCAAGTTAGATACTAGTTGCACCCAAACTATGCCTCACTCAAATGATGCGAGGAGGTCCATGGAGCATTAGCTACTCCATCGCAACTCATATAAGCTACTATTCGTATCAAAACCAACCAAAGCTCGACGTAGCTTATCAAACGATCGGGTACATTCCTCGTAGAAATGATAGTAGTCAGAAATAGGAGGTAGAGCCCAAATCAACTGCATAAAAGCAATGAAACTCAAGGCTCTCTTGAGCTTATCAAAGCTCTCAGCCCAAATGGAAAAGAGATGTGTATATGTAAAATCAGATGCACAGGTCAATAGTCTAACAAAAATATGGCTACATGAATGAGTGAACCATCAAAAGTGGTCTGAATGATCAAAATGAAGTCCAACATCTCTAAAGGGGGAGGAGAAAGGACCAATGCAAGGCCAATAAGGTGAAATATGAAACTCAAAGCTCCTAGGATAGCCCGAAGTCAAGTCCTTCACCTCCAAGTGATCCTCGAGTCTATCTATGTCACTATCCTCAAGAGTCTGATCTAAGTAGGGACTACCATGCACAGAAGTCTTAGACTCTATAAAAGCAGACTCAGGAGGGTCTAAAGAAGAAAGAAGAATGGGGAGGGGAGAAGAAAGAGATGAAATGGAAGGGGAGGGAGCTAGGTCAGGATGAGACTCAATAGAAATAGGATCAATAAGTTCCGTGTAAGGTGAAACCTCACTAAAATCCACAACAGAAGGCTCATCGAGGGAATGCTCCTTAGAAAGGGTATCATCTCACTCAACTAATGTGCCACTGATCATCAAAGACTAGCATTAGTCTCAAAACCATCTCCCTCCTCGAGCTCTCCTAAGGGAGCCAAAGGAAGAGAGGGGTTGAGGATAATCCGGATGTCCTCAATGGCATCCAAAGAATTACTAGTCTCAAGGGAGATGCATATACAAAAGGTGATAAGGGATCACTCGAAACATCAAGGTCATCAGAATGTGTATCATTATAAAAATCATGCCCTAAAGGAACCGATGCCTCACTCCTAACATCGAAGTCATCACAAGACCGAAGGTCAGTCTTGAGTAAACTTTGCAAATAAATCTCCCTATTAAAGATAGCCAATGCCTCTAGTCTGTGGGTTTCCCAAGCAATCACTACAAAAAAACTCGCTTTTGGAAACCGCATTTTGAAACCGAACTTATTTCGACTTCAAAAACCTTGTTTTGCTAGCAAATACAGAAACTATTTTTGCAGTTTCTAAATTTGAGACTGATTAATTAATCGATTTCTAATTTTGGAAATCTATATTAAATATAGTTTTGAATTAGAAACTAATTAATAAATTAGTTTCTAATTTGAAACTGATTTTTATTTTAGTTTCAAATTTGGGTTGCTAGGAAGAAAAGAAGAAAATTTGATTTTTTATTACCCAAAAATTTTAGCTTCCTACCAATTTCGTTCATCTCCCACGACTCTTCAATTTTCACCCTAAAATCTCAGTTCCCCCCAACTTCATTCTCTACTGAACCCTCAAAACACCTTCGTTCTCGCTTTGGGGCTTTAATTTGCCCTAAAATTTTAGCCTTGATTTTGGCTTCCAAAGGTTCGATTTTCCCATCGCGGTCTTGCTCCTGAACGTTCAAGACTCAATTCTATTTGGGCTCCTAAAGGTTCGATTTTCGCTCCCTTTTCTGCTAGAATTTAGATTAGGATTTTGCATGTTCAAGGTAATTGTGCGTAATTTGGGTTTGTGCTTCATATCTGACTCTTGTTGCAGGTTTGCATCCGTTGTCTTTGTCCGACTCTCTTACTCCCCCCCGCTCTCAAAGTCACTTTGTTTTGTGTTCTTGTTTTTCATAACCAAAATTCAATCTGAAGAGATTTTGTTTTTATTTGCTATATGGGTAGTTTCAACGTCTTTTGTGCCCTTTGGGTTGATGTTCTGAATTCTTTGAAGTGTTATTTTGCAGCGTTGATGATCTTCATTTTCCTGCATTATTAGATTAAGGTTGATTTTCTTCTCTTATTAAAAATTCAGAAGTAATTTTATTCTTACTCTCTAGCCTTTGCTGGGTAATCTAACTTTATTTTCCTCGGTTTATATAATCCACTTTGTTGGGTTCGTGACTTTATTTTCGTATAATCTACTTGTATAATTTGCTTTGCTGGGTTTGTGACTTCTTTTTCATATAATGTAACATTCTTCTTCAATTGCTTTGCTTGATTCTGAGTTTTTTTCCACTGAAGGGCTAGCGAGCTATCACTGGCAATGGGGTTGGAGGAGAATGAAGAGGAGAGACATATGAGTAGGTTGGTGCCCAAATTTCTCCTTTTTAATTTCTGTCTGAGTTCACTTTCTTGAAACTTCTATTTTTGATTAAAAAAGAGGCTAAAAGAATAAATGATGGCTCTAACTTTAAATCTGTCAGAATATAAGTAGCGATAACAGTGATAATAGTTAATAGCTGAGGGAAGAAAAGGTCTTGATGTCTTAGGAAGAGCACACATGGTTTTCTTAGTCCTTTTTTGTTATTTTTTATTGGTTAGTGTCTTTGTGAGATCCCTAAAAGGCCCCCATCTTATGTAGACATATGGAGCAAGGCGCAAGAGAGATGAAGATAGAGGGGAACTCTCTCATGCATCTACTGAGACCATACCTTGGTGGATTGTTAATCCTAATCAATATGCAACATTCTGTTTCCTAACTAGATTCAGCAACTGTAATAACTTTAGTATGACGGTGGATAATGTGGTTTATGTTGTTGGTAACCAAGCAAGGCCTATAGTCTTGTTGTAATTACTTAACTCGATCAATGCGAATTAGTATTGAATCTTAATTTGTGGATTTTGAGCTTGTTACTGCTTTGAAGTTGCCTTACCTTAATGGTGTCAAATACTACTCTGTTTTCAAGCCAAAAACTTCTGACTTATCTAATTCTAAAGGGGAGCAAAAAACTCCACCTTCTGTTTTGGTTGTTTTTTTTTTAAAGAGGCTTGATAACAGTTATAATAGTTTATCCATTAACAGATGTGCAAATCTGAGCAGATGACTCTTGGTGGAGGAAGAGTGACTCACAAACATCTATTCTTCGGATGCCACTATACTGCATATATAGGGGGTAGTATAACTAGCTGGTCAGGGGGCTTAGGAATGTGTGTTTTGTCGTCATTTCAGCTAGGGAACATGATCCTTTATTATCACCTTCCACACTTGTTGGCAGCATTTTGCTTGAGTTCTCAAACTGTAACCCATCCAATGTTTGGTAGTTGTCCTTGGTAGTTGTAGTTGTGACAATGCTGATTAGTGATTGAGAATCATGGATATTAATAGTTATATGTGAGGTGCGTAGATAGTTTATTTCTTTCTCTCAATGTAGGAGTTGTCCATGTAATTCATCTCAATATTCTTACATCTAACTACTCTGGGTTTGTTTTGTAGTTTCTATCTACCAATAATGAAACCTTTCTTTTAGTTTCATGTTCAGAATAAGTACACGAGTAAGAGTATAAATGTCCATAAAAAGCAATCAAGAAGGGAGTAATAATTACATAACATTTTAATAAAATTATCTTTGAATGGAGTAACCTGCCAAGAGGTTGTCTGCCTTTTCTTTAATGGGCATATCAGTGATTTTTTTTTTCCCCTGAGTTCATCAGGAATGGAAACATACCCAATCCACTAATGACTCAAATCCTTGACAAGCTGATGCCACTCCAACAGCTTGGATTTTTTCATTTTATTACTCTTTGACATACTAACTACTGCCTGTAAGTCATCTCTCTTTGATGCTTCCAATTCACTTTCGACTTGGGATTTCATATAAATGCAAACTTGTTTTTAACTAGATGTAAGAGAACATTAGATGTTGATATAGTTTTTAAAAATTACCACTTAGGGATTAGTAATTATGGGCAAAATAGTAGGGGGTAGACAAGCTCGCCTCCAGCCCTTCACCTGTGCTAAACTCACAGCAGGGGGTAGAGAAACCAAACATCATGGTTGCCTCCAACTTTCACCTCAAGTAACATTATGCATGTTCTATGATCTTATAGACAAGCTTACATGCATTCAAAACAGTGGCTTTACATCATTAGTAACATCCTGCATTTTTGCGATATGATCTTATAGTCTTGTACTATGAATATGGTATACTATTGTAATTTTTCAGGGGAAATACCAATCATTGAAACCTGCAAAACAAGTTCCCCCATCAGAAGAGGATGATAGCCTTCTCCTGGAAGCGGTGGAGAGATGGAAGGAGAAAGGCACCGTCTATGGGCTAGGTAATAGTGTTGGTCTTTTTTGTGAGAAACATACTAAAAATGCCACTGCCAACAAGTCTTCTTACACTACCTCTGTCGTTGCACAACCCTTCTAGGTAACCTTGCTATTACCCCTCGGGAGATCAACTGGTTAACTTAGTGGGGCCATCAGACTCTACTAAGCATACATTAATCGACCTACTAGCGACACATTGTTCTGTCCACATAACTTGGGGAAGCAACTGAATTGTTCTAGTCTTACCGTGCATCCTATGGATGACGTGCAAAATATTTGGGTGATGAGAGGACTGCTCTTAACTTGATTTGAAATACTTGTAACTTAGATCCTTGACTTAGGTTAGAACTTATGTGTGTGTTTGTATGTGCCCTTGTATGATTCAAGTTTCTTAGTCCTAGGGACTATGCATTGATGCTTTAGATCTTAGGAGAGCTCAGGTTAGAAAGGTCAAAATGTAGTGACTAGAGCTACGAACCAAAGCAACTTCAATGCTAATTAAGCTCTACAGGGCTCTAGACCTTGGAGCTGACTAGGTTCTAGCCTTAGCTTAGGCAATAAAAGATCTAAGGAGATTCAGCCAAGCTTTAATGAGCATGATTCGGTGTTCAAAGAAAAGGAGAAAAAAAGGAACTGGACCTCAGTAGGAGTATAAGACCATTTTAGAAAAGTTTATCTAAGATTGTCTTAGTTTGGATTGAGAAAAGAGGATAAAAATGACCCTCCTAGGTCAATTAGGAACTCATCCGTGTCCTACGGAAGTCTGTTTGTTTTTAATGAGGCATGAACTTAGGATAAGAAAGGTTAGTAGCCAAAACGCCAGTCTCGGGGGACCAATAAGGAGCCTGGTCGGCTTTCCTAGAGTCTGACTGCACTAGATTGGGCTGAACTTGGAAAAAGAAGGTCAAGAGCTAGGATGCTGGTCTCGGGGCCTAATATGGAACTTGACCGGCATCCCACAGTCTGGTTCAATTCGGTCTACATCAGTTTGGGTAGGCATCCAATCAGTATACTAGCCTCTTAGTGTTAGTTTTTTTTAGTTCATAAGTTAACATGTTTTGAATCTTTAATTCCCCATCAAAAGTACTCAGATAAGCTAGTCCTGAGCACTTTCCTTTATTTATCAGGATAGGTAAGACTAAGAAAGTATATGAGTGGACTCCATTAATAGGAGAGTTTCATCCAGCTAGCAGTAAGAGGAAACTCCACCTATTAGGTCAAAACAAGATCCAAGTCAATGGCAAATACTAGATGATCGAAAAGATACCAGCTAACATGGAATAAAGTGATAAGAAGGTAGAAGCAAGGATAGCTACACTCCAAAACCTCACCAAAAAATCCTAAGCGAAAAATTGTAAGCAACCACACCCCATGGAAGAGGCAAATGATTAGGGGGGAATTAGGGAATAGTAAGGAAGAAGAATTGCAGAAGAGCATTCCTCGAGCTGATCCACGTATCAATCACATAGAACAACTGCTTAAGGAATCTGCCATATTCAACAATTATTTTATTGACCGCGTGGGATTCACTTCAATCCCGAAAGAGAAGTTGTCCCCAAAATTCACTGTGCTTACCATCAAGTTTCATAGAACTGAAAATCCTCAACACCACGTAAGAAACTTTATTAGGGCAATGACTTTAAAAGGAATTGACAAGGACATCTTCATCCTCATATTTCCTTGGACCTTTAACAAGGATGGATGAGATGGTATAATGCTATGGACCCACGAAAGGTCATGAACTAGGATGATTTGTGTAGAGAATTCATAGGTCAATATTCATAACATGCTGACTCCCAATCATGCTCAGAAACCTAAAGCTGTTCAAATAAGAAGAAAAAAAAGAGTTCTCTGACTACGTGGCTAGATGGATGGTGAATGCAACTCACATGGTAGACCAATCTTCTAAAGTCAATCAGGTGAAACTATTCATTAGGAACCTCCAACCCATATATAAGGAACATTTGTAGTTCATGTTATTTGAAGATTTCACCGCATTAAGGAATGTTGGCATGCAGGTAGAGGAAAAGCTATCCAACGAAACACCTGCCAAGTCTGGTTGCAACAGGAAAGACAACTACCAAAACAAGATAAAAAGGCTAGCAACTCCAAAGAGGTTCGTGCAATAAACTGTTTTACAAAGTACATATCTATAGGAACCACCTACGCTCAAGCTTTGGAGCAACTTCTGACCAAAGGGAAAATTGAACCCCTTGAGATTAAGCTAGATATTAAGGCTCTTAGGTAATCCAAGACCTTTGATCGACCAAGTACTATAAGTACCACCTATTACAAGGACATTGACATTGAAGATTGTTGGAATTTTAAAAATAGGCTAGATAGGATGTTCAGGATTGAGCAACTCTAATTGTCAAAAGCAGTCGGAAGCCCAACAATGACAAAAACCCACTGGGAGATCACAAAACCATTTTGTTATTGATGACTAAGAAGGGGAATATGACCGATCTATGTTCATGCAAGGCACTCATGGCCTAAAATGAAGGATAATCATGCCTACACACCTCTTGGAAGTTCTCAACCTACGGGAAAGTGATGAAGATGATGTACATGAAACCGAGGGAAGTAACCTGCCCACCAAAATAAGTAATGATGACTTTTGGAATAAGAAGGAAGAAAATGACTTATAGGGAGAGGAGGACTAGGCAAGGGTCCAACACCTTACAAAAGCCAGGAGGCAAGCTAGGAGGGCCTACAATAGGACCTGGAAAAAGAAAAGGCAATACCAATCCAAGAAGAAGATCTGGTGGTAAAGAAATTGAAGAAACGTAAAGCTAAAGTAACTATCTGGAAACTCATAGTAGCTTCACAAAGGATAGATAGCTCTTGATAGATGAGCTGAATAAAATTAACTTATCCCTTGAAGCCACACCTGAGGAAATGATAGCCTCAATTACTTCTGGTAAAGGCACCATAACCTTTAGCAATAAAGATCTCTAACTAGGAGGTTCGGCACATAACAACGCCCTCTACCTCGCTATGATATGCCTTAAGAATTATGTATCACTTACCCTGGTTAATAATAGGTCGGCTACGAATGTATACCCTTAAAAAAGGGTTAAAAGGCTGGAATCAAGGACGATCAACTCTCAACACCATCCACTCATCTAATAGCATACAACAACTTAAAAAGGCTGGTATTGGGCACTATCCTCTTCCCCGTTAATATGGGTCCTATCAAAAGAAATATAGAATTCTAAGTTCTAGATATTCAAGGCTTCCAGCCACCTTTAACTTTCTCTTGGGAAGGCCATGGCCCCACGATCACTAGGTAGTTCCTTATACCTTGCACCAAAAAGTAAAAATGCTGATAAAAGGGCAAGTGGTCACCATCGAAGGAGACAACTTATATGGTACAATAACCAGAAAGGGGCTAGTACTTGAAATAGAGCACAATCATGTGGACGAAAAACTCTATACCTTTGAAACAGTGGTAAACTTAGAAAAGGATAAAGCTCCTTTCGACTTTGATCCCTATTTGAATTTAAAAGTGAAAGCTGTCCTTAAAAGGTGGGGCTACTTTCAGGAATGACTGTAGGACGAAGAGCACAGGCACAAGGTACCTTCCCCTTCCCTTAAAAGGAGGACTAAAAATTTCTAGTTAGGGCATCAACCTACTCTTAAAGAGGTCACTAAGGCTAAGCAAGAAGCCTTAGCCTTGAAAGCTACTACTAGGAAATGATACCCAAAGCATTACACTATAAAGCCTTATCCCCATACTCTTAATGGACAATTCTAGTTCGAGGAAGATAACTTCTGCTTTTATAACTTCCTTAAGCCTCGCTATCTAATAGAGAAGAGAATCTTAGTGCCTGGGCTATAAATATTTAATAACGACGAAGTGTTAGAAAAAAGCATGCTTAATACCATGAAAGGAGATCCGTCCATGCAAGATTGGTTAGCCTCGCTGAAAACAACATCTCTGAGATCCTGTTTGGGCAAGGCTATAGCAAGAAAGAAGACTATGCTATTGTTTCTGACCTTCACCTTGTCTAATAGTGGTTTTGACCCTACCAAATTCATCTATGAGGTTAACGCTAAAGGCTGCAAGCAGGTTATTTAGATAGCTAAAGAGGAAGGGAAAATGTTCACCATAGTTATAGTCAGTAGTTTGGGAAAGCCTAAGATAGAGTATAAGAGTTAGTCTTTAGTTTTTATTCATTCAAACTCTGCATTAGATGTAGCTGTTTCTAATTTTAATAAAATGAACTCGATTACTTATGACTCATCTCATTTCTTCCCTTTGAATGATTTACCTTTTATAATGAAAATGAAGAAAGCTCCTAAAAAGTTAATTAAAGCAGTGGAAGATCATAAAAATCCAACTTTCATAATGAAGAAGACAATACTAATCAACTTGGGTACTCTTGACTAATCTTGGATGCACAACAAAGTTTTACTTCACGCCTAGGGGAATTTATAGATATCTTTGCGTGGTCCTATAAAGACGTGCTAGGCATACATTGAGATATCGTTAAGCATAAAATTCCTCTCTATATAGACACTAAACCAATAAAACAGAAGCTTTATAGGATGAAACTAAAACGGGCCTTGAAAATAAAGGAAAACATATAGAAACAATAGGACGCAGGGTTCATTATGAGTGCGCACTACCCTTAATGGGCGGTAAATATTGTACCAATTCCAAAGAAAGATGAGAGAATAAGAATATGTGTGGATTTTGGGGGTCGTGATAAGGTAACTCTAAAAGATTACTTCCCACTACTACATGTAGACATCCTAGTTGATAATACGGCTAGACATGCTCTCCTTTCCTTTATAGATGGGTATATCGGTTATGACCAAGTTAAGATGGCAGTAGAAGACATGAAGAAGATTACCTTTATTACTTTGTGGGGACTTATTGTTACACCATGATGTCATTTGGGTTAAAGAACACACGGGGTCTATATGACTCAATGCATAAGGAAATAGAAGTATATGTGAATGACATGGTTCTAAAACCTAAGCAGAAGGATAGGCCTGTTCCAACCATTCAAAAGTTCTTCACTAGACTTAGAAAATACAATGTGGATTTAAATCTATAGAAGTGTGCATTCCCAGTTATTTCAGGACAGTTACTAGGACATATGCTCAACCTTAGGGGAATTGAGGTCATCCCCTCAAAAATCAAGGGGATACAAGAAATACCTAAGATAGAAAAGGAAATATGAGGATTCCTTGGTCATTTGCAATACATTACTCGTTTCATATCAAAGTTAACAATGGTATGTGAACCCATCTATAAGAAATTGAAGAAAGGGGTAAAGCCAAAGTGGGATCAACAACGCCAAGAGTGATTTGATAATATCAACAAAACACTTATCTAAACTAACAGTGTTGGTACACTCACCATTAGGCGTTCCCCTCATCCTATATCCCACAACAATGGCTACCACCATGGGGGCCATGTTAGCCTAGAAAAAAGATGGAGAAGAAAAGGCTACCTATTACTTGAGCAAAAAGTTTCTTAAATGTGAAACCCACTACACACCCCTGGAAAAAACTACCTTGGGCTTAGTATAGGCAACCAAGAAGCTCAGACATTACATGGAAACGCATACAGTACATGTGGTAACACTAATGAACCCAATAAGATATTTGCTTCAGCAACAAGTGATGAGCGACAAGGTAGCCAGGTGAACGGTGATCATGTCACAGTTTGATCTACATTACATCCTATAGAAGTCCATCAAAGGTGGAGTCGTGTCCAACTTCTTGGCAAACTTGCCAATCGAGGTTCAAAATAAGGAGTCTTTTGATATCTCCAATGAAGAAGTCCCTAAGGTAGAAGAAGATGTGTGGACAAGGTGCTTTAATAGGGCTTCAAATCAAAAAAGATTTGAGGCAGGCATCCTTTTGGTGTCTACATAAGGGGCGCATACCCTTATTTCAGTAAAATTAGACTTTGAGGTTACTAATAATGTGCCAGAGTATGAAACTTGTATTATAGGGTTACAAGCTAATATAGAAATAGGAGTAAAGAACACGTGAACTTATAGAGACTCCAATTTGATAATCAATCAAATTTTTTAAAAATGGAAAGTAAGAAGATAAGCCTTAGCACCATACCAAGTTCACCTTACCAAGAACTTTATTCACATCACTGATACCTATCTCCCTCGAGAAGATAAGCAATACACGGATGCCCTTGCAAAATTAGCTTTAATAATCAATATCCCTAGTGGCATTCATTCGATGCCATATGCAGTGGAAATGAGAAATAAACTAGCCCATTATTATACCATTGAAGTATGCAATATTCACCTCACTGCTTAGTATTATAATATTTACCAATATTTAATGAAGAAAGAATACCTGCCAAGGTCTTCCCAAAAAGCTTAATGAGTATTAAAGTTGCGAGCTGTGCAATATTTTGATGATATAGAAAACTATAACAAAAAAACAGATATCGGCAGAAATCTACTTTGTGTAGCAAGAAGAAGCACGACAAATCATGAAAGAAGTTCATGGTGGGGAGTGTGGGCCACACATGAATGGCTGAATGCTGGCCAACAATGTCAAAAGGATGGGGTATTATTGCTCTACAATAGAAGCAGACTATTATGAATACTGGAATACGCAAGAAGGTGTCACAAGTGCCAAGTATATGCTAATTTGTAGCATTAGCCTCTCTCATTCTTTTCAAAACCGACTTCCTTGTAACCCTTTTTCGTGTAGGGAATCGACATTATTGGAAATATTACATCAAAAGTGAAGGTTAGACATGAATATGTGCTTGTAGCAATTGAATACTTCCCAAAATGGGTAAAAGCAGCCTCTTACCCTGAAATCACTATAAAGCATACGACTAACTTCTTCTTCAATAGCATTGTATGTAGATGGCATGCTAGATCAATTAATAAGCGATCAATGTAGCCATTCTAGAAAGAATGTAGCAGCCCTACTTGAAAAGTATGAGATTTCGTACCATCCACTGTCTTTTCATCGTCCTCAGGCAAATGGAGCAGTGGAAGTAACTAATAAGAATGTTCATAGGATAATCGAGAAAATGGATGAGAATTATAAAAATTGGCCTAACAAACTAGCATTTTCTTTATAGGGGTATAGAACGTCGATTCGTACTTCCATGGGAGCAAAACCAAACTCCCTGGTATATAGAATGAAAGTCTTACTTTAAATCGAAACAGCAATACCCTCACTTAGGGTAATTATGGAAGGCCAAATCCTGGAGCAGAGGTGTGCAAAGGCTCGGTATAAAGAGTTGGTGATGCTACATGAAAGAAGGCTAAGGGCCTTATGTAATGTTCAAATTTACGAAGCCTAAACTTGCAGAGCCTTTAACAAGAAAGTTAAGCCAAGGGACCTCCAAGAAGGCGATATGGTCTTGAAAGAGATAAGGACGCCAATAAAGGATCCAAGAGGAAAATTCAAACATAATTAGCTAGCCCTATACATCATAAAAACAATCTTGCCAAGAGGAGTAGTGAAGCTTATAGATATGAATAAAGAGGAATATACTTAGTATACAAATCTTAATCAATTAAAGAAATATTATGCCTAACAAGTTCACCATCTTTTCCTTCAGAGTCCATAAGAGGCTTCAAGAGGAAATGAGTTTTTGCTTACACCTGTAGTTAGTCCTATAATAGGTTCACAAGGCCCATGCTAGGCCCACATAAAAATAAATACATATAAATATATAAATAAAGAATTAATGAACTATGAAGGCTTGATTCTACACTCCGGATATGAAGAAAGCCCTAATGATCTAACCTAATCACTTATTATTTACATACCTGTTCCTACCAAAAAAAAAAAAAGGCCAAGTGAATTGCCAGGATCCAAAAGGGTAGGCCCATTGGGCCAGCCATGGGAAAACCAACTAGTTTTCTTTATGGAAAGTTAGGCTAGACTCTAAACGTTACTAGTAGAACGGGAAGGGTTATGCAATTGTAAAATGTTCAAACAATCTAAAGGCTTGCAGTAATGGTAATATGAGCAAAATTATAGCACTTTTATTGCCATCCAAAATACAACTTAAAAAATAAAAGTTCTAATAGCATACTATTACGAAAGAGCATTAAAACCTTACTCTGCAAGAGGCAAAGCTAAAATTCCTAATCCTTCTTCAATTTTTTTGTCCTTCGTGACCGAGAGTGCTATCTTTTGAGGGGTAGGATCCTTAGCTCTTTTTCTCCCACTTTGAGATGAGTCATACTTTGGTGTTCCTTTCTTAGTAGTATTCCCCTTAGTGTAAACAACCTTCCTTACCTTAGAATCATGCTCAATCATCTGCTGCAGATAATCCTCAAAGACATATGGGGAGCATGGGATGGCACAATGGTGGGACGATGAAGCACTAGTCCACCCAAGACTTAATGTGAACATGATCGTTCTTATAGCTCCTAGAGGCAATGTAATCTAATGCAGGGATTCATTGTCTATGATCGAATTGTCTGATTACTCAACCTGGAAAAAATAAGTTCCCATAAATAAGCCAATAAGATAAAGATCGGTAAGAGTTCCCCTGTTGGTCATAAATTATCATATGCACCACCAATGAACTACCTAATGGAGAAGAGAATCTCTAGGAAACTAATCCAACTCACCATAGACTGATCTTTGACCATCCCTTCATTTGGCAGAATTGCAATGCTAGGTACGCATCCACATTCCTTACAACCTCTATCAATCTCAGATGCTCTAATTGTTAAATTTCCATATAAACAGAATAAAAAAGGATGAAGAAGAGTCAACAAGGCCAAGAGGGGACGATTCTTCGGCCCCAAAAAAAGAGAGATGGGAAAAGGAGAAAAATGGAATAGAACGAAAAATAAGAAAAGAGAGGAAATAAGTCAGGTCGCAGTAGAATCCTGTCTGGGTCCACTAGCCTAATGGGCTTGAAAACTACCTGCATTAGCAATGGATTACCTAAAAGAATTGATCTAATGGTGATGAAAATAGTCCAGGCATAGTATGGTCTCAAACACCGAGCGACATTGGTGTTTAATCATGATGCACTACTTCTGCTACACTCAAAAGCATCGCATGTCCTCTATTTACAAAACCACCCACAAACAGGAAGGGCCTGAGAAGACAAAGGAGGGTAGCTCTACGTCTATATACACCATCAAGAGCTTGATTATTCTTTTAAAAATAGGAGATCAACGCCATAAAGTCTACTTTATCTCCAATGAATATGGTGACCACATCCTACTTATTTAGACCTAAGACATAAGTAAATTGAGAGGAAAATCCCCATGGGATATAAGGTAGAAGGAGAGGACTGTAGAGGCAGAAACCAATAATGGCACTAAATTTCTCAACTAAAAGACACAATTTGCGCCTCCCGAAATGGAACACGTGAAGTTCAGAACCCTAGAAAATAGATGCAACCCTAAGAAAGCCCCAGGATACCTTGACTTGGTGCAGGCAAAGAAGACCATTCAAGTAGAGGATCTTAAGATTATGCTTATCCGTAACATGAAAGAAAAGGAGCCAGGAAGTCTAGCACCTCTTCAAGCAACATCGTGATTTTTTAAGCTTATGAGATCACACTGCCAATTGATGGACCTCAAAAAGTAGGCAACTTTCATTTATAACTACAGGAAAAGCTTATCTAAGTCCAAATAGAGTTTGGGTAAACTATTCCCCAAGGAGCAGGCTGGGTTCTTGTTCTTGACTGGGTAAATAGCCTAGTCCGAACTGGGCAGAAAACCAAGTGCAGTTGCGTAACACCCTGTCACTTAATTATGTTTAATTATTTTTAATTCTTGTATTAGTTTTATGATTATGATATTAATTGGGATATTGAGTTGCGTAGTTTATTAGTAAGGAAGAATGCTCAATTGAGGAATCAAGTCATCATAAAATTTTTCTAAAAGTAAATGTAAACGCGAGTAATCATATGAACTAATATATTCTTGCAGATATGCATTCCCACCTGAGTAATGTCAAAAATTTATGATCACGCCACATTAATTTCTTAATAATTAAGAAAGATAAATAGATAAATAAAGTCAAGATGTGAACACTTGCCAAGTGCGTGGTCAATGTTTGACCAAGTGGAAAAAACAAAAAATGGAGATAAGGGATAATTAAATTTAATTTGGTTAAGTTTTAATCTTTTGGGGAAGCAAGACTTGGGAGAGTACAAAAAAAGGAAAAAGGATAAAACAGAATAATGAAAGGGGTAAAGTCATACTAGAATTACTAAGGGAAAAAATAAACCAAAGAAAATAAAAAAAAAACTGCTAAACCACTACTATACTCTTTCCCTTCCCTCTCCAGCACCCAGCCCCACACCCCCACGGTACTACTACTGCTCGCTAGCCACCATGCTAGTTCCCATGCTGCCGCCTCCCACTGCACCTCTCGGCCACTGCTGCGCTTCCCAACCACTACTACTGTACTCTTTTCCCTCCCCTTTTCTTTATTTTAGCCGACCCACACTAGGTGCCTCATCTACCACCACCAGTGCCGCCATCGTGGTTGTTGCCACTGACAACCCACTAATGTGACTGCTTCCTTTTATTCTCCACACTCCATCCACTTTCACCATTTTTCGACTTCACATCAAGGTAATCTCTCTTTTTCACCTTTTTTCAATTGAATTTGAATGTTATAATTTATCTAATTGAGCCATAAGCAATTCATGTGGAGTATAGGGTAATCTTTGCAATTGATTGGGTCGTGTTGCTAATTGTATTCATGATGGAATTGTTTGACATGTTTATAGATGGGTGAACAAAAAACTATGCCAATTTGCTCAATGTAGTTCATGAAAAGTTGCTCAAGTTTAGTTTGAATTTGAATCCTTATTTTAAATAATATTGGAATGAGAATATGAGAATTATGTTGTTTTTGGATGTTGGTTGCTACATGAATGAAGTGCTAGTGAAATTGGAAGTGGGAAGAAGGTTATATTAGTTATGTAATTATGACAGTGGCTGAACAAACTATGCTTAGTTGAGGAATTAATGTGAATCATTTGACTACGATGTGTTTGACTTGTGTTGATTATGAGTGCGAGAACGAAAAAAGTGGAGTGCCTAATGTAATTAAATATAAAAGGGGGATTGAAGTGATCGTAAACTCATAGATTAATAAGGTTAAATGCATAAATTTGGTGGAAGGGTTTGTTTAAAAGAGAGAGCCTAAAGAAAGATTAGGTTAAGTTATGAAAGCAAGCTAATGATTGTTTGCTAACTAGAATTGGGTATAAGTACTTGATTTGGATTGGGTGGGATAATTGTGAGGATTATGAGACAACTCTAGTTGGTTTAGGTTGTAAATTAAGGCCATTAGCTAAATGACTTGAATTAGTTAATTATAGATAAGAAGGGGAGTCTAATGGCATTGTTTATGGGGATGAGTTAATCCCGTAAAGTGTGAATTACTATATGATGGGATTTCCCAATCTGTTCATTTGCAAATCAGAACACCAAATGGAAAAAAGAACGGTGAGTTTAATAACATATGAAAACTTACTAAATAAAAAAATAAAATAAAATATATCAAAGTTCACTACAATGAGAATATGCCTAGCAAGATTTAGAACTTATGCAAATTAATTCCCCATTAATACAAAGCTTTAATGAGTTTATTCTCAAGAAAGGGCTTCTGAAAATCAGGAGTAAAGTAAACGTCAAGGGTACATTACTGCTTGCACCCTTCAAAGACATTTAAATTTACATATACTAATGTTAACAAGTTTTTTTTTTTCCGCCAATGGAACGTTAGGCCCCATTCTAGTGTTTATTATTCAGTGTGTAATGTTCATTGCTCATAGAATCTGCTAGTAGAATTCATAGTGTGGGCCCTTTCCGTTAAATAGGAAATTTATAGCTCATTATTCATTGATGCTATGGCTGCTGTTCATATGTTAAAGTCCTAGTCCAAGCCCCAAAAAAAATAAAATTCATAATCAGTGTTAAGTGCATTACTATGTCAAAAGACGTTTAGAAAGTATAGTTTTAAAATTACGAGCGTGCTCACTGACTCCTTGTAAATCTTTATTTGACTGTACAAGGGTAGCGTATCAATTTCATGGCTTGTGTTTCTATCTTTTGCATTTTCTAAACTATTTTAGGGAGCAAGAACGAACTTAAGGTTAAGCAGGAACCTTCAGATGCTAAAGTGTCATGAGAAGTGAAAGGCACTGATTACTGATTGTCTCAACCTTTGTTAGTTGTTTTGAGGACTTGGGAATTGGCTTTGGATTTTAGGCACTTGTGTAGCCTAAGTGAAATGTAAATCCATTGGACGTGATTAAATCATTTTGTTGTGCCAACTTTTAATTATTTATTAACAACCTTAAAACTATCTTATGTAGAGTTGTATTCAACAGATGCTACTTAACTAGTGGTTACTGAATCCCTACATTCAGCCTTGTCTGTAAGGGACAGAGGTAATGCCCTAGCTTAATAGCATATTCCACTGCCTCATAATTCTTCCTAACTAAGGAAGTAGATGGTGATTAAGATGGAGCATTACAGAACTGATATTAGGGTTAGCCAACTTGTATTATGTGGGTTAGCCAACTTGTATTATGTGGAAGTTCATAAGTGTTTTGTGGTAATGACATATGGCACCTCCTGAGGACCTTCTAGACTCTGCATTAGCCCCTGAGCCTCTCCTAGGAGAGGACCCCTTTCCCTCGTAACACCCTTCACTGGAAGTACTAGTAGACATTGAGGGGTATTGGTCTAACCCATGCAATATTTGGGCTAGGGATGATGGGAATCATATTTCGGAAGAAGCAAACGATGTTGATTTAAGTGATTCTAGTAGTGTGATAAGCCTTATCAATATCCCTGAATCCCCACATGTAGTGGTCATAAGTTTGGATGAGACCGTTGGAGTAGGAAATGTAGGAAATGAAATTCCAAAGGGGGTAGAGGATGTGGATAAGGAAAAGTCTTGGAGCTATGGATATAAAACCAACAACAGCAATGATCCAAACTACAAGCCACAAGGACTAAATAGGAAAAGGAAGAGGGAATAAGAGGGGGTCGAAAGTGGGAGGTATCTAAAGGGACATAAGGAATGTAAATATGTAAATATGTAGTTATGTGTGGTAGCGTCTAGGGGACTGATCCCTTATTATAGTAGGATAGGGAGGCTTGCAAACATATAGGTGCTATTTTAGGTTATAGGGTTAGGGTAGTGCTAATCTAATGGTTTTTTCCCCTGTCTACGTATTCTGTCTTTTAAGGGGTTTTATACTTCCACCATGGGTTTGACACTCCTGGTGGAACATGTAAAATTTGTTATGGTTTACGTTAATGGATATGCGTATGTTTTATGTACATAAGTACCAAGATTGCTAAAATCGCTTACAAATAATATTATTAATAATGAAATTTTTGGTACAATATGACTATATAGGTTAGTTGGTGCCACTTTCCTGACCAGCATGAAATAGCAAAGGTAACAATCATGGTAACAAGAGGGGAATAGCATATGAATGAATAATTATGAAGAGAAAACAAAAATGTGTAACCATGAGGGTTATGGATGGGCGAGAGCTAATGTGCTTGCATATATGAATAATAGAATGATGGATCAAAATGAAAATATTTTGGAGAACAATTTGTAAAGAAACAACGTAGAAGGGACTACTAGAAGTTATTACTGTAACACAAGACCTTTTGAATGTTGATGGTAAAGAGGGACTACTAGATGACTTAGATCCTAAACTGATGGCAAAGAATGTAGCTGAGCTAATAAAGAAGCTTAAATGTTCTAGTTCTAAAAAGGTCGAGAAGGAAAACAAGTTTTTGATCGTGTTACAAAATGATATCCAAAAACATATGATGGCAAGGAAGATCCTGTGGTATTGGAAGAATGGATCAGACATATAGAACAAATATTTAATGTTCTAGAGGTTCCTAAAGACAAGTGCACGACTATTGGGACCCTTTTACCTCACTGGACAAGCTGACATCTAGTGAGGAACAGTTAATGCCACCTTCTAAATTCCTAAGACTACCTGGAGCAAGTTCAGTGAAGCGCTACAAGCGAATCACTACCCTATGCACTTACAAAAGCAAAAACAGAGAGAGTTCTTAACCCATAAACAAGATAACCTGCCAGTAATAGAGTATATAAACTGCTTTGCTTAACTCTTGAGGTTTGCCCCGTAATATGTAGCCATAGATAGAACGAAAATGTTAACATTTGAAGAGAGCCTATAGCCTTGTATTAGGAATCAGTTGGTGGGACAACTTGTTCAATCCACTCAAGAATTGTGTGAATGTGCTGCTGAAATTGCACATGTTAACAATGAGTTAAGAATGGCTAATTAGGCCAAGCCTAAGAAAAGATGGAATGAGAGAGGCAATCATGCTAAGGTATTTCCTAATACCCACCTATATTGGACCAAAACCCCAATGTCCAAGCCCTACTAGGAAGCACTGCACTAAGTGTGGTCATATGAACCATGATACTTTAGAGTATAGGGTGGGAACAAATCATTGCTTTTAGTATGGAGATTTGAATCATTTGATTGCTAAATGCCCCACTAGATCTAACCAACTGAGTAAGGGTCTAGCTTAAGCTCTTAAGAATAGCAAGACCTCCGTCGCTGTGGCCAATCACCAGGTGTGCAGAGCTTATGTAATCAATGGGAAGCATGCTAATCTTTCAGGAACAGTTGTAACTGGCATGCTTACTTTTAATTCGATACCCCTTACCATTTTGTTTGATTTGGGAGCTACACATTCTTTATTTCATTAAAAGCTAAATCTTGGCTAGGAGTGGAATTACATAAATGTCCGATAGATTTGTATATGAATTTGCCCATGGGAAAAACAAGAAAATGCAACATTATGTATAAGAATTACCCAATCACTCTAAATTAAGAGGACTTTAAGGGCAATTTGATTCAGTTGGACCTATCAAAATTTGATTTAATGTTAAGAATGGATTGGTTGTAAAGGCATCTATTTAAGATTGATTGCCAAAAGCAAAGAGTAACCCTCAAATGAAAAGCAGGAGGAAAAATGCTTTTTTAGGGAAACAACAGTAGCAAGGAATGTCCTATAATCTCTTTAATGGCAGTTACGAAACTAGTTAGATAAGGGTGCGAGGTGTACTTATGCTGTCACTACAAAAAATCATGCATCCTCCCGCATTTGTGTCACCACACTTAATTAAAGTGTGGGGAGAAAAATGATAAGATTTGATAGTTTTCTCGATTCCACATTTGACAAGTGTGGGTAATTTATGAACCTATTCCTATACCTATTAAGTGTGGGGAATTAAAAAGAACTTTTATAATTACTTTTTATTATATTGATCAGGCAATTTATCCAAAATATTTCAATATTTGTATCTAAATATAATAGCCAAAGGAAAAACCTAAATAAATCTAGCCACCCCCAGCCACTTAGGCCTACCCGCCTCCCCTTTAATCCCTTGCATTCTCTCTCCTCTCTCGGCTCACCAGATAGAAATCCCGACCCCCCTTCATCCTTAGCATCTCATCTTCCTCATCTATCTCCCTTTGCAAACTCATCACTCTCTCTCTCTCTCTCTCTCTCTCTCTCTCTCTCTCTCTCTCTCTCTACGCAGCTCGTCCACCACACCACGCAGCCATCCACCATGTCCATCCATCTCCACCATTACCAAGTGCCAGCGCAACATGCCAGATGATAGCATCTTCACCATCCATGTCTGGGTGAGATTGACGACTGAGAACTAACCAAGTTTGGCTCTAAATCAGAGGCAGCGGTGATTAGGTATTATTCTAGGTTTTAGTTTAAGTTTCTAAGGTTTAATTTTAGGTTTTTCGTTTCAATTCTAATTATTAGGAATTTAGGGTTGCTGTTTTCGTTTCATCTTTGATTTTAGATTTAATTTCAGGCTTTAAATTCATGTAATTAGGCTTTATTTTTTAATTTAGAGTCGACATTCTTGATTTTCAGCTTGCAATCATAGTATTTTGGGTTCATGTTTAATTGATTTTGATATATTTTGCTTCCGCTGTTTTAGATCTGTTTGGAGCATTATTTATGGCATTCCCACGATTGTTAGTGAACTTTGAAGCTTTGTTCTGGGTTGTCTAATCCTCTCTCTTTCTTTCTCTCTATTTTCGTCTTTACCCCTCAATAAGAGTTTGGGTTTCTCTATTTTTTGGTGCGTGACCGTGGTGTCTCCAGCAACATCTCCAGCAAATTATGGTCCTCCAGCGACTATCCATTCATAGCTTTGCTTCTCTGTTATTGTAAAGAGTTTTTTCTTCTCATCTCCCCCCATTTGTGGTTTTGCTGTAAAATTAATTCATGGTTGCATCCTATTTCGAGTTACTCAACCCAAATTGCTAATTTGCTCTTATCCGTTCTCTATTGTTAAACTTCAGGTTGAGTGAAATTATGAGTAGTTATATATTCATGACCTGCTTAGGAGTTATTTGGATTTTGGTTGAGTTTGTGAATGCTCGATTTTGTCAATGGGATGAGTAGCATATGAGGCATGACTTGTTTGTCTTTAAGATGCAATTGCTCATTCTCATTATGTCCGGTTGGTACTACATTAGGATCCTCATTCTTGTTCTAGGTGGCCAAGGTCTATTCTTCATAGATAAAATGTATAATGCAGACTTCAGAGCACTAGTGACCTAACTTGTATAATTTACTCCACTCAGCACCTTCACTTTTCTCTGCTGGCTGCATAGCCTAATGATCAACTCTATCAGGACCTTATTGACCTTTTTCATGCGCTCAAAATATAGTAAAAGGAACTATGATGTTACTTGTGCCCAGTGACCAAAATGCAGCATGGATAGTGAGAGTCACCAATGGATTGTTTGTGTTTTATAGTGTGTTTGTGTAATTGTGTTGTAGACAAATTTTCAGTGACAAAATAGGAAGATAATTCTTAGGTAGAATGAGGTCATGCTGAACTTCAAATAATCTTGTACTTTGAAAAATAAAATTAGCTCCTGGTTCCAATCCTTGATGCTTATCATTGATGAAAGATAGGCAATGTTACATGATTTTCCCACTTTAATCTCTAAGCTTCTTGGGCCTCTATCTATCCCATGTTCTTAGACTGTTTACTTTTCTATGCTATCTGACTATGTAATGGGAGAGCTTAGTTATTCAAATTATAAAAAGTGTACAATCAGATGATTGAGCTGACAGATTTTGTATTTGCATGATTGTATCTAAAGGGGAAATGAGGGGATGAGAGAGCAAATTCAAACTTGAGAAGTAGATTTTTTGTGTTGCTTAAATCAAATGATCTCAAACCATGCTTGCTAGCTTAAAAGCCAGAGACTGAAAGGACAAAATCCAAGTAGCACTAATATGAAAGAGACTTACATTAAATCTATAGTAATAGTGCACTAAATAACTAAGCTGATGCATTTCTAATTGAAATTGGATTCGTAGATCATTATGTTGAGATGCAGTATGTTAGCTGGATGCTAAGTTAGTAATGTTTATAATCTAGTAATTATTATACCATGTCAATTTGCTAAATTCATCGCATTCGAGATATCATATATGCTTACTACCATTCTTCTGTAATTTCATTGAACTTTATACTATGATGCTCAAATATTCCTGTTTGTGATATCCTTTGGTTGAATGTAATTTTTCATACCTAATTTTCATCTCTATTAGAAATGAAGCCGAATTTTGTTTCCATTTTTCATTAGCGACGATAGATTTAGAAACAATAAGTCATTGGTTTGGCCTTGTTGATAAAATTTGTCTCATCTTTACTCGAGTTTCTCATGGATATATACCATTAGTTTAATCTATCCCGCCCCTTTTCTTCATGTTGATTATGTTATGCTTCGATCCTCTAGGCATGATTATTATAGGTTGATTGCAAACTTTCTGATTAAAGTTGAGGCAGGGTTTGTTGAGATGCAAAGTTGCTAATGGGTTTAATTTTTGTGGTGAAAAATTAAGATATGCTTAGTTGGATTTTGGGTGGACTCTTCATGCTTGAAAGATTTTGTTTGATTTTGTTCTGGTATGGTGAATCTCCCTTTCTGTTGCCACTATTGTTGCTCTGTTTCTCTGTTTGGCTATGCTTTCTAGTGTTATGTCTATCCCCTGTTTCCCTAATTTTTTCTATTTTAGGGCTGATTTAGGTTAGTTTATTCCCTGACACATTATGGTGGTTTCATTGTGGTTTCATTTAGGATTAGGCAAGTTTACTGGATTGATATGTATTAGTTGGTTCTAGTGAGTTTCATTTGGTTGATAATCTTAGACATCATGAGCATGAGATAAAATTACTTTACCTTATCTTGATTATTTGAGTTCTTATATGTTTGATTCTTGATTAATTTAGATTATTATAGTCCAACTCGATTAATCTAACAGTATATATCCATGAGAAACTCGAGTTTAAACATATCTTCTCGAATCATGCTTTCGGAAAGTTTAAACATATCTTGGGGACTATCACCATTCTACTCGGATTGCTTTTATGGAGTTTGTTATGGTAATCACTGTATCTGTTGTACTCATATGGTTCTATTATTTGTTTAACTCGATTATGGTTTTATTTTTGGTTCAATTCTGTTGTGGTTCTATAGTTGGTTGAACTCTGTTGAACATCTTTAAATTTGATTTTGCCGAGTCTGCATCTTAGTTAATCTCTTTGGTTATCTTTTCTAATAATTCTTTTTTTTTGTGTATTTCAATTGTCTAACAGGTTGCATTTCTGGAGCTAACATCTCTCCGTGAAGTAAATGAAGATGGAGGTTTTTTTGTGTTTTATATACATTCTTGGATGTTAGGCATGTTTTCAAAGTATAGTTTTAGGTTGTATATAGAGCAATAAAATGTTCAAGCAGCTACCTATAACAAAAAAATTAGCAGGCTGGATTGAAAACAATGTAAGAATATTTAGTTTTGATTACCTTAGTCATTGTTGTTGTGTCTAAAATTAATTTTTTTTAAAGCACTAATGTGTAATTTATTTAATTGATGTTTGATCTATTTTAATTTGTTCGTTTGTTAATTTTGTTCATTTATGTAGGGTGATGCACGCTGGTAATTAGTATAAAACTTGTTAATTAAAAAAAGGACAATTGTATACAATTATTCTATTTTTAACTTAATAAGTTTTACATTAATTACCAGCATTATTTTTTTAAAAACTAAAACAGCACTAGTAACACTTTTAAGTATGGAGAAAATTATGATTTCTTGCATCTTCCAGAGTGGGCATAGAGTAAAATGGCCATACATAAATTGTGGATAATCAGTACTTGTTCCAAATTTATAAGTGTAGGAAACATAGCTCTACCCGCATTTCTATAAAGTGTGGAGAACATTTCCACACACTTAACCTCCCCACACTTAGCCTAAGTGTGGGCAACTGCTATTTCTGCACTTATAAGTGTGGTTATTAGCAAAATTAAATGTGGAGGGAAGTAACCTTTTTTGTAGTGTGTGTTACTGAAAATAAGAAAAAGGAAATAAAACTTGAATATATTTCGGTAGTCAAAGAGTTTCCAAATGTTTTCGTGGAAGAAATTCTTGGGTTACCACCCAAAAGAAAGATTGACTTTGAAGTAGAGTTGAAACCAGGAGCATGCCCTATCTCGAAGTCTCCACATAGGATAGCCCTAGCTAAGTTGAGAAAATTAGAAGTGCAGTTGGAAGATCTATTACAGAAGGTTATACAAGACAAAGCGTATCTCCTTGGGGAGCACCCGTTTTGTTTGTGAAGAAGAAGGATGGGGATATTGAGATTGTGTATAGATTACAGAGGGCTGAACAAGATCATTATAAAGATTAAGCACCCATTGCCTAGGATTGATGACTTATTTGATCAATTAAAAGGAATGGGGGTCTTCTCGAATATCGATACTAGGTCAGGGTAATACTAGTTAAGAATCAAACCTAATGGTATTCCTAAAATGATGTCTAGGACTATTGCGGTCATTATAAACAGTGATGCAGTTTGGATTGACCAATGCCTCTATAGCCTTGATGGACTTGATATACTGTGTGTTTAGGCCTTATGTGGATAAATTTGTAGTTGTTTTCATTGATTATATCCTAATATATTCTAAAACATTTAGGAAGCATACTGAGCATTTAAGGATTGTGCTACAAACCTTGCGGGAATATAAGCTTTATGTTAAGTTATCAAAATGTGAATTTTGGTTGTCAGAAGTGACTTTTCAGGGGTACATTATCTATAAAGAAGGAATTACAGTAGAACCACAAAAAGTAAAAGCCGTTACTAAATGGCCAAGGCCCACTAATGTTACAAAGGCTTGTAGTTTCTTGGGTATGGCAAGGTATTATAGGCGTTTTGTGTAATATTTCTCAAAAATCGCCCTGCCTCTCACTAACTTGCTAAGGAAGACAATGAAATTTGAGTGGAACGACAAGTGTGAAGCTACCTTGTAGGAACTAAAGCACAAATTCACTACTTCACGAGTCCTAGCTTTTTACTAGTGGAAGGAGGAGAATTTACTATCTACAGTTATGCCTGTAGGAAACAGATATGATTTATCTTAAGGCAAGGTGGAAAGGTCATAGCTTATGCTTCTATAGAGTTGAAGCCTTATGAGAAAATTTACCCTACCCATGACTTGGAACTAGTCGCAGTGGTTTTTGCACTAAAAATTTAGAGACACTACCTCTGTGGTAGTCCTCATGATTTTTACTAACCATAAAATCCTCAAATACATCTTCACTTAAAAGGAACTAAATTTAAGGCAACATAGCTAGTTAGAACTTCCCAAGAATTATGATCTTCAAATAGATTACCACCCAGTGAAGGCTACCCAGCGAAGGCTAATGTTGTTATTAATGCATCAAGTCGTAAAAAAAAAAAATCATAGTGCGAATGTTGTCATAATAGTGTGACTGGAGATTTTGAGGGATTTAAAAAGTATGGGCATAGAACTTGTGCTGTTACAGTAACATAAGCTGTTTCTCAACAGCATGTTCACCTTATCCCCTTGAATGAGCTTAAGCGGGTACAAGCAAGAGATGCAGAGATAAAAAGAATTAAAATGAATGTAAGAAAAGGGAAGGCATTGCGATTTATAGAAGATGAGTAGGGAATTAGTAGATTTCAAAATTAAATATGTGTTTCTCAAAGGACCGAGCTTAAAAAAAAGATAATGTTTGAGGCGCACAATACAAAATACTCCATCCACCCAGGAGGAATGTTTATGTATAGGGATTTGAGACAAACATTTTGGCGGAGAAACATCACAAGAGAGATAGCTAATTATATGGATAAATGCCTTACCTATCAAAGAGTTAAAGTTGAGCACCAACAACTAGCTGGTGAATTGTAACCGTTAGAAGTTCCCATATGGAAATATCACCCCATTTCGATGGATTTCACAATGAGGTTACCACTAGCAGCGTTAAAGGAAAATGCCATTTGGGTAACTGCTGATGGACTCACAAAGTTCACCTATTTTTGTGGCAATACATGACTCTTGGGAAGTTGATAAGTTAGCTTAAATATATGCTAGAGAAATGGTGTGGTTGCATGGTGTACCCAACGACATAGTCTTAGACAGGAACTCAAGGTTCCAAGCTCAATTCTATAAGTCTTTACGGAAAGCCTTTGGCATAAAATTATAGTTTAGTAATTCCTACCACCTGGAACAAGATGGACAAATCGAGAGAGTGAACCAGATTGTTAAAGACATGCTACCAGCCTGTGTATTGGATTTCCAAGGAAAATGGGAGAAATACTTGCCTATAGTGGAGTTTTCTTATACTATTAGTTACCAAGCTATTACAAAAATGACCACTTTTAGGGGTCTATACAATAGAATATGTAGAACTTCTTTTTGCTAGGGTGATTTGGATGAAACCCTATATTTGGCTCTCGAAATGTCCAGAAATGATTAAAAAGATCAAAGTTATACAACAGAACAAGAAAGTAGTGCAAGATAGGAAAAAACCATATGCAAACTGATGACGGAAACCTTTTGAGTTTGAAGGAGACAAAGTGTTTTTGAAAGTTTTTCTGATTAAGGGAATATGGAGATTCAACGTTAATGAAAAGTTAAGCCCAATATTTGTAGGCCCTATGACATCATTGAGAATATGAATCCATTTGCCTACCATTTGGCCTTAGACTTGAGTTGTAGCAAGTGTATGACGTATTCGATATCTTGCAACTTCACAAGTATGTTCATGAACTGACTCATACAATAGCACACAAACCCTAGCAAATTGAGGCTAACGGGTTAACATATGAAGAACAACCCGTGAAGATAGTTAATCGAAGGTTTAAACAATTGTGTAACAAAGCTATAACCCTGCTCAAGGTCATATGGACCCCTTATGAATCCTTTGAAGCTACTTAGGAAACAGAAGATGAGATGAAACTTCACTACCCATTTTTGTTCGAAAGGTATATTTAGTGGAAGTTTTGATGAGGAGACTTTCTTTAAGGGGGAGGACGTAACACACCGTAACTTAATCATGTTTAATTAATTTTAATTCTTATATTAGTTATATGATTATGATATTGATCAGGGTAGTGAGCCGTGCATTTTATTATTAAGGAAGAATGTTCAATTGAGGAATCAAGTCGTTATAAAATTTTTCTAAAAGTGTATGTAAACGTGACTAATCAAGTGAACTCACATATTCTTGAAAATATACATTTGCACCCGAGTAATGTCCAAAGTTTACGGAGCCATATTAGTTTATTAATAATTTAGAAAGATAAATAGATAAATAAAGTCAAGATGTGAATGCTTGCCAAGTGGTGGTCAATTTGTGACCAAGTGGGACAGAAAGAAAATGAGGATAAGATAGAATTAAATTTGATTTGACTAATTTTTAATCTTTTGGAGGAGTAAGAATTACGGTAGTAGGAAAAAAGGAAAATGGAAATAAAAGTATAAAGGAAAGTGTAAAGTCAAACTAGAATTACTAAGGAACCAATTAAATCAAAAAAAAAAAAAAAACCAAACCCCTCCCCTGCTCATTTCATTCACTCTCCTGCACCTAGCCCAACACCCCGCAGTGCTATTGCTGCTCATTGGCCACTGCACTGGTTCTCGTGTTATCGCCGCCCACTGCACCTCCCTGTCACTGCTGTGCCACCCAACCATCTCCACTATTGCACTTTTTTTTCTTCCGCTCTTCTCTGTTTCATCCAGGCCACACTAGGTGCCTCATCAGTTGCCACCAGCACTGCCATCATAGTTATTACTGCCAGCAATCCACTGTGTCACCGCTCCTCTTATTCTTCATAATCCATTCACTTTCACCATTTTCCCACTTCACATCAAGGTAATCTTTCTTTTTGACCTCTTCAATCGAATTTGAATGTCATGATTTATCCAATTGAGCCATAAGTAATTTATGTGGAGTGCAGGGTAATCTTTGCAATTAATTCAGTTGTGTTACTAATTGGATTCATAAGGTAATTTGTTGATATGTATATGGATGGGTGAACAAATTATATCAATTTGCTCAATCTAGTTCTTGAAAAGTTGCTTTAGTTTAGTTTGAAATTTGAGTGGTTATTTTAAATAGTATTCGAATGAGAACATAAGAATTATGTTCTTTTCAAGTGTTGGTTGCTACATGAATAAAGTGCTTGATAAAATTAGAATTAGGAAGAATGTTAGAATAGTTGTGTAGCTATAGAAGTGGGTGAGTAAATATGCTTAGTTGAGGAATGGATGAGAATCATTTGATTATGATATATGTAATTTATATTGATTATGAGTGCGAGAATAAAAAGTGTACTTTATGTAATCAATATGAAAAGGGGGATTGAAGTGATTGTGAACTCTTGGATTAATCTGGTTAAATGTATAAATTTGGTAGAAGAATGTGTTTAGAAGAGACAGCCTGAAGAAAGATTAGGTTAAGTTATGAAAGCAACCTTATGGTTATTTGCTTACTAGGATTGGGTACAAGTAGTTCATTTGGATTAGGTGTGATGATTATGAGGATTATGAGGTAACTCCAGCCGATTTAGGTTGTAAACTGGAGCTATCTACTAAATGACATGAATTAATTATTTATAGATAAGAAGGGAAATCTAATAGCGTTACAGAGATGGGTTATTCTCATAACGTGTGAATTACTACTTAAAGTGATTTCCCAATTTGCATATTTGTAAATCAAAACACCTAATGGAAAAAATAAAGGTGAGTTTACTAACGTACCAAGACTTACTAGATAAAAAGTAAAATAAAATATATCAAAGTGCAGTACCATAAGAATATGCCTTGCAAGATTTAGAGCTGATACGAATTAATTCCCCATTAATATAGAGCCTTACTGAGTTTATTCTCGAGAAAGGGCTTGTAAAAATCAACTTGATTGAGGAGCAAAATAAACACCAAAAGGTATATTACTGCTTTTTTCCTTTAAAGACGTTTAAATTTACATTTGCTAATGTTAACACGTTTTTATTTAACTAATAGAACCTTTAGGACCCATTCCAGTACTCATTTTTCAATGCGACATGTTCATTATTCATATAATATGCTAATAGAATTTATAGTTTGCACCCTTCTGTTAAATGGGAAATTCATTGTTCATTGTTCATTAATGCCATGGCTACTGTTCATATGTTCATATCCTAGTCCAGGCTAAAACAAAATTAATTTCATAACAAATGTTAAGTGTTGTGCTCCTCAAAAGACATTTAAAAAGCATAGTTTTCAAAATTGCGCGCTTGGTCAGTCAGTCCACGTAAATGTCTATTTTACTATACAAAGCTAGTGTATCGAGTTTATAGCTCATTTTTTCTAGTGTGTTGTGTTTTCTAAAGTATTTTTGGGAAGGAGAAGGAACTTAAGATTAAGTGGGAACCTTCAGAAGCTAAAGGATCAGGGGAAGTGGGCTGAGGGAGTTATTACTAACTGTTGACCTTAGTTAGTCATTTTGAGGACTTGGGAACATGCTTTTGATTTTAGGCTCCTTTTACCCTAAGTGAATTGTAAGTCCATTTTGGAATTCCCAAATCGTTATGTTGTGCCTACTTTCAAATGTTTGTTAACTATCTTAGAACTTATCCTATGTAGAGATGGTATTCAGTCGCTGCTACTAACCTAGTGGTTACCAAATGTCTATGTGTAGCTTTATCTCTAAGAGACGACGGTAATGCCCTACCTTAAAATTGCTTTCCATTGCTTCATAATGCTTACTAATTAACAAAGTAGAAGGTGATTAAGTTGACGTGTTACAAAGTAGCACTCGGTAGAGTCGCCTAATGGAGAACTCGACTAGTTTACCTGGCGGGCCACTGGGCCGTTTTCTGCAACTTTTATTTTTATTTTGCCCTCCTGGCTTGTGTACTCTGTTATTTGTAATTTGGAAGCTATTTCATCAAAGACTTTTCAACTCTAAAATGTTCCCTCAAACCTTTTTGACAGGTCTTGTGGAATTGACTTCTCTATAGGTACTGATGCCTTCAAACGAAAAGGCACTTACATTTGGATCTTCCCAGACCCCACATAAGCGGGACGAACACTAGTAGTTTGTCGCCGTTGTTGTTGTATTCAATAAAATCTTTGAATTATCACTGAGAATCACAGAGCTCTTAAGTACTTATTATGTGTTTTTTATTTTGTGTTCTTTTTATTTTTTTTTAGGTGGGGGGATAGGAGCTAATGTGCATTAAAATCATAACAGGTTTGCATCAAGCTAGCATTGCATAAAAGTACAGTTACGTTACAACATCATATTGAAATCATCACACATCGACCTAACGCGTTACCTTTACTGATTATCTAGGAACCTGCTACTACTTCCACCAAAGAAGTAGTTAGGATAGCCCAAAGCATAACCAGAAACAAATGAAGCATGACTAATGCCTACATCAGCTTGAGGATTGCCCTGGGGGCCAAGAATGGCGCAGAGGATTATCACGTACGACCCCAAAGGAGGGATCACCATATAAAATATGGCATGCATAGAATTCTCCCAAGGAAGTAGACAGAGCATAAGGATTTTCACGGTTGTAAATTTGAAGCCGTTCCACCTTTAATGGGGAGTCCAAACACAGGCTTCTTTCTCTAATGAGAGAAGATTTAGAAATATCATGAGCCCTCATAGAAGAACGCCTTCTGAAATGAGAGGCATGAGGCCTCCGTGGCCTAACATCATCTTCAAACTCCTTTTTATAGATGAAGAAGAGCCAATGAAAGGTGGTAATGTACAAAATGAACTTAAAGGGAGTAACTCACCTCATCTATTTGAGGATGATAATAGGTAAAAAGGTTTACAAATGCTCTCCTCATAGAGTGAAAATGATGCACCATCAGTCTAGATTGTTGACGATTATACTAGAAAGAAGAAATAGTGAGGAGGTTACGGTTTAACCCATGACAACAAAGCAAGAAATACACTTGCCCTATGAAAAGTAAAAGGAAACGGGAGTTCTAGCAATTTGATTTGGGAACCAATGGAACCTCCACATAAGTGGCCTGCTCCCCTTCTCTCGCTACGTAACTGTTCAGGCTCAATATAGGAACTTCCAACCATTACCTATAAAAAAGAATAGAAAACATTGGCATCATAAAATGTTGAGTCAAGGAAATGAAGTAGGGAAGAAAAATATACTAAATGACTCAAGAGCCATTGAAGACATATGGCATAACCGCAATGGTGCTTAACACAGTCTAAAAAATGGATGCTCTCATCTTCATCTCCGCCATATAATCCAGTGTAAGAGATCTCACATACAACATAGATCAAGGTGGATCTAGTAAAACAAAATGAGGTTAGTGGTTAGCAACTTGGGCTGTAACCTACTCACCCAAGTACTAGAAGATGTTGTAGGGTCTTTTCATAAGGACCGCGTGCTAAGTGTAGAATTAGGTGGCCTTAACTTCAGGAGTTGGGATACAATTCTCCTATGGGTGAAAAGTTGCTCACTGAAAGAGGAAGTCAGAAGAGTAAAATCCTTAGGTGGAGCTACTTTTAAAGGAAATGACACTATCGTTTCTAGGCATTGATAGCAGCACAAAGGCGATGAAGATCTCCCGATTAGAACAGTGGCTGAATTTGGTAATACCTGGTCCACAAGACCATCACAGGGAAACTTGTGGGTACCCATGACCTCGGTGAAAGAGTCTGGAAGTATTCATTAAATCAAAGGTACAGAATAAGATAGCTAGTGTGAAATGCTACAATGTATAAAGGTAAGTAAAAGGCAGAAAAAATAAGTTCTCTCAGTTTTTAAGGACTCCCTATCGCATTCCACAAATGCGGGAGGAATAGTAGGAACTCCCAGTTCAAGTTTTTTACTCTACTCAGGTCAACGAGGTTGACTAGATAATATAAATGGCAGTAGTTACTATGATCAGGGAAGATATTCATGCTAAGAAGAAGAGTGAGAATGATGTGAGATTTCTACTAGGGTGAATGTTGTGTGACCACTTGTCATTATACATCAAGTTGACAAGAATGTTATAGGACGAGTGATCTTTCTGAGGAATGGATTCCATAATATGACCAAAAAGATGAAAGAGTTTGTCACGATGGGTGTGAAAATCTTATTGGTATGCCAATGGCTCCCCTTTAAATTCAAGGCTAATTAGTATAGCACAATCAAAAGGGGGTAACAGTCATTTCATCAAATAGAAGGTGAAAGGTTTGGTGGTGTCCTAGAATCTTTCAACCATACCACGAGTAACACAATGGTTGGTTAAGTCCGCGGCCCTTTTCAATGTAGAGTAGAAGGCCCCGAACCCTACATGCTCTAACACTGATCGAATTTAAACTCTATGAGGTCCTAGTTCTCTTATAAACTTCTTGGGGGCGCCTGCACTCCTAATTAGATAATCTTAAAAAGGGAAGGATGAAAAAATGACATAATATTCGCACTGGATGAAAATAAGAAAGAAAGGCCAAAAGAGAAACATTTAAAGCATTTGTGTCTGCATGACGAGATGTATGACGACCGCCATGTAGTAAAAGGTCATGTCCACCCTAAGCATTGATAGCTCTCTATTCGCTCTCAATAAAGGAATCCTGGAGGAGCCTTTTCTCTGTAGGAGTGGGTAAGCTTTTTTTACGCTTGTGGTTCAAATACAACTATGATATTCCTAATGACGAAAGGGGAAAATGGAAGGTTGAGAGGAAAATGCACACTTAAATGTAAGATAAGAAGTTGGTGTGATTTATGTAAGAGCAAATGGCTATGTAGACTTCTAAAAATGGCATTCTATTTTAGTAAGCCCCATGATCAAATGAATACTGCAATTTGAATGTTTAAGGGCCCAGTAGATTGATAGTATGGGAATAAATAGAGTGGAAATAGAAATGAGACAAAGACCCGAAAAAACTGGCCCAATGGGCTAGTTTTCATGTGTACCCAGCCGGGTTCTTAAGAGTACGAGGCTGCTTGAGTTCCCTCCCTTTTGCCGAAATCTATTCCTATTAGACTGAGTTAGGCAGAATTTAATGCCAACTAGAATGCCAGACATAATAAAATTAGTTTCTACTAATTAATTACAGTTTCACTCTACTAAGACAGTCTGAAACTTAACCATGATAAGATTAGGTCTTCTTCTCCTAGTTCGATTCACAGAGCCTCTTTAACAGCTATAAAAAGGCGGCTAACCTCTTGGGTGAGGCATGTCAAAAACCATTGAGAGTGGCATAGAGCAAGGAAAAAAGAGAGACTTATAATCCCTTTTCTTAAAAAGGGAGATAATATAAGAAGAGGGAAATCACATCACTTTCACAAACTGTCTTTTGCTGCGTTCCTAAAGGATTCAGGTAGGGTTATCTCGAAGGAGCATTTTATAACTTTCTCTCCCATTCTTTGTACTATTTTTTTATGAAATTTAGCTGCTTGTAATTTGACAAAGATGTAATCTTTTAAGGTAGTTTCATCCCCGACCACTGTAATAATTTGAGCAATTTTACCTTTTTGCCTTTTTTTGGATGAACATTGTGTTTTGATTATATGAATGATTCTAGTTACTACATGAATGTGTGTTAGTATGACCAAACTTTAATTTCCTATATTTATTACTATAGGTTGTCAGTGATGATAGAATGGAATTCATTCCATCCTATCACTGTATCATCGCGCTCTAATCCAGAACCTCGGTTCCAAACCAAGGGGTCAGGATGCTCCCTATACTGGGGATTGCTCGAGGGACTTTCCAAAATCCTTTTTAAGAAGTTTCAATTTGTCCCTTCAGTGTCCCTATCAATATGATCTGCTTCGAAAGGTTTCATGGTTTGCAAGTTTTCCTAAAACTCATTAGCGACTTTATTTAGTTAAAGACTAACATTTTTTACTGTTTTATTCGATATTTGTTCCTACATTACTAGGCTTAGGAAAACAGATTCGAACCACGGTAGTGGAATCTACCTGGACCAGAATTAGAGGGGTTTGATCTAACTCATGAGCCCGCCTAGGTTCCTAGATCAGATTTGCACCCAAATTCTGGGTCAGGTTGAAGAAACTTCCAGGGCCTAATCATATGTGATTGGACCTATTCCTACCCAAGGAACCCAGTCACATTCTCTGGTTAGTCATAAGGCCCATTCGCTTGCCATTTTATAGCCCAATTCTACCTAACTTGTAATAAAAAATAAAATAAAATATGAAATAAATCTGTTTTCCAGAAGAATGTAAAAGTACTTAGCACAAGATCACGACCGTTCGTCGGGGATTGCATCCCTGAGGAGGTGAATCCTTATAGCTGTCTATAGAAGAAGAGAGCAAGCAAAGGGAGGTAGAAACTGATCGGGTTCCACTTAGAGATACTTTACCAAAAGCAAAAAAGAAAAAAAAAATACTTAAAATCAAGAAGAAAAAAAAAAGAAAAGAGCCGAAAGCAAGGGGAACCCCGCCAGCATCCATTAATGCGAAGTATCCAAGACTTAAGCATCTAATGTGCGTCAAACAAAGAAGAAAAAAGAGGAATACTAGTTTGGAGACCTGATAGGTTCTTCTTCCTGTACATGCAATCTTGAAGAAATTAGTCAATAAGTAAGAATCTAAGAAGAAAAGCGCCTAAGGACCTGGTTGATTCCCTAAGGAGCCAACATCAGTGGTGATGCCTGGAAATTCAGAGAGGGGTATCGGAATTAATAGTACAGAATATAAAATTCAACAATAGTCATAAACTGAAATTAAATAGCGATTACATTACATTTAATCTAATTGCTCTCGACGAGACCTACAATTGAAATTAAACATATAAATTAAACAAATTTGGAATTGAAATTAGCAAATAAACTCAAAAATTAAACTATAAAAATAAACTAATTGACAAATTGAGAATTAACCTAGAATTGAAATTAAACCTATAAATTGAACAAATGGGCAAACAAACCCACAAATTAAACAATAAAACAAACTAATCTACAAATTGAGAATTAACCTAGAATTGAAATTAAACTCATAAATTAAGTAAATTTGGAATTCAAACTGTTGATTTAGAGAGTACACAACCACAAGAGGGGGGTGAATTGTGGTGTCCGATTTTCGCAAGTTGCTGGCAAACAGTCTTAGGCCCTGTTCGCACAGGTTGTTTCTGAGATAAGCAGAAGCGAAAATCCAACAAAATTGAATGCGGAAATAATGGACACAGGATTTTTACGTGGAAAACACCTCTAGCCCAACTGAGGTTAAAAACCACGACCTACCTCGTGTAGGATTTAAACACTTCACTAAACGGGCTAATCACGTTACAATAGTAACACACCTTGTTACAAATTGCAACCCACGTAACCGTCTTCCCTGAGACAGGTTACCCCACGTCCAAAATCCCCTTGATTTGGACACACACTCAACTCACTTTTGTGAAAGAAGAGTATAAAGAAAAACACCCTATTACAATGCTTCTCAACTAAGCTAATATAGGGTACAATGAAATCCTAGTATGCCAACTTTGAAAGCTCAAATAACTCACTCACTAGACACGGTTTTCTTTTCAAACTTTTAAGCTCATGAACACTGAATTTTTCTTTTTGAAAATCGATGCTTCTATCGTTCTAAGAAGCGACTTTATATAGTGCTTGGAAAAACAATTCCTCAAATTTTTGGAAACTAAAATCCCTAAAGAATATAGAATTCTTTAGCCACAAGGGATGAGGAAACATGAGCTGGAAACACTTCCTAAACCGTGTGCATAAGGCGGTGATTCTCAGCAACTAGCCCATGTTTTTCTCAACAACCTTATCCACTTGCCAAAAATTGGATATTCTTTTTATTCAAAAAAGATTTTGCAAATCCTCTTAGATTTTAATAACCGTTTTTAGGATAAGGGGTAAGATACTCCATAAAAAAAAATCTTTCTTGCAAATCCTTGAAGAAGCTGCTCAAAATTCAAATTGGACACACACTCAACTCACTTTTGTGAAAGAAGAGTATAAAGAAAAACACCCTATTACAATGCTTCTCAACTAAGCTAATATAGGGTACAATGAAATTCTAGTATGCCAACTTTGAAAGCTCAAATAACTCACTCACTAGACACGATTTTCTTTTCAAACTTTTAAGCTCATGAACACTGAATTTTTCTTTTTGAAAACCGATGCTTCTATCGTTCTAAGAAGCGACTTTATATAGTGTTTGGAAAAACAATTCCTCAAATTTTTGGAAACTAAAATCCCTAAAGAATATAGAATTCTTTAGCCACAAGGGATGAGGAAACATGAGCTGGAAACACTTCCTAAACCGTGTGCATAAGGCGGTGATTCTCAGCAACTAGCCCATGTTTTTCTCAACAACCTTATCCACTTGCCAAAAATTGGATATTCTTTTTACTCAAAAAGATTTTGCAAATCCCCTTAGATTTTAATAACCGTTTTTAGGATAAGGGGTAAGATACTCCATAAAAAATCTTTCTTGCAAATCTTTGAAGAAGCTGCTCAAAATTCAAAAGATAAAAATCGTGCAAAACAGTTTTTCGCAGCTTATTCTGGAAACACCCTGATCACCCTGTTTCCAGGATTGTTCTGAAGGGTGATCTGAAATATTTACCAAAAGAAAACAAAACCGTTTCAAGTAAGTGGTAAGTTAAGAATTTCTGATTGGCATATTAACAAGAGTCTAAAAATATAAAACCAAATTAAATCAAGACATCTTGTTGTAACCACTAGTCATCTTGTAGAGAGACGAATCTGCTGCGAACACTTCACAGAACCTGTTCCTCACGGCTGCACTTATATCCTATGCTTCAAACACTTCACAGGACATGTTTCAAACACCTTACAGAGCCTGTTCCTCATGGTTGTTCTTACATCGCTGACTTGAGTACCTGTTCTTGATAAACCATTAGTCAAGTAGTTTTAATATATTGAAGAACAGCAGTAAGACCCTGTTGGTAAAGCCTGTTTGGAACAACAACAACAACTACAACACTTGGATTTGTTATCATCAAAACCTTATACATTCTAACAAATTCCCCCTTTTTGATGATGACAAACCAAGTGACCATATTGACTTTCAAGGACAATTGAAGTGATTAGTGCCAATTATTTATAGGACCGACAATTCACATGAAGCAGTCAGTATCGAAAAAGTGTAAGAAATTTAACTCGTCCATGGCAAAACTAAAACAATATTGGTCATCCTATCTTCCCCCTTTTGGCATCATTAAAAAGTAGGGGCGAACAGTCAAACATAGGGTGTTTGCTATCACCACCACTTGGGTAATGGAGGAAAGTCAACAGGCGATACACTCAAGTGTGTTGGTACGGTAATGAGATTGGCCATCCTAGTCACACACAAGCAATTCACAACAGAAAGCAAGCAAGGCAAAGCCAATCAAAAAACAAAATAACCTGTCATTCACCAAACGAGTGCAACAGAAAGTACAAACTAGCAAGAGAGGATAACCAAGAGAAGTGAGAACAGGATATGAGAACAACAGATGGGGGGTGATCAGAGAGCAGGAGGGGAAAATTTTGCTGAGAGGGAAGAGAGAAGGGTGAGGATATCTTCATGGCGTTTTGCATTGAGAGCCTTTTCCTCATCCAGGGCAGCCTTTACAGCAGTAAGCTCAGCACTGCCAAAGCAGCTTTAAGCTTGACTGAGGAACTGCCAGGAACAGGAGGACGGGTGTTCTGGTCCCCTGTTCTGAGGCAGACCCTTCAACCAAAGTGTATCCACACCCCATAAGGGTGTTACTCCCAATCTCATCAATGAACTGAGCACCCACCTTCTTCTGCAGAGTCACCCCAAAGTGCTCAAACACACTAGTCAGGAAGAAGCCGTATCCCAGGTCATGTTCCCTGGAGGTGTTTGCAATTCTTACTATGTGGCGAATCATGATGGCAGGAAGGTTGATTTGCTCTTCCTTGTCCATCAGATCCATCAAACATTGATCCATGGCATCAGCAAGATTGCGACCCTGGCCCCTGGGGATGACATTCTTGATGATAAACCAGAATATCAATTGATGGAGCGATGTCATGTCCCCTTTCTTCACAGACTTGGGTGTTTGGAGGCTTAATTGCTAGCTAAATTTTTGGGCGAGCTCCAGCAGCCTGGCTGTCCCTAGAATAGTCTTGTCTTCTCTCACATATATATCAAAGCCCGAGGAGGGAATCCCCAGAATTTCCCCTAATATCTTCGCATCAAAGCGAAGCTGTTGCCCATTAACAATACTTATCACCACTCCTTCGGTGACAGTGCAGTTGGCATAGAACTCTGCCAACTCATGTACAGAACACCCCAGCTGGGTGTTTGTAAACAGCTCATACCACCCCTGTGCACGCAGCTTGTGCAGAAACACCCCCAGACCCTGTTCCTTAAAATATTTTACCTTGATAATTTTGCACCTGACTACCCGTCTCTGAAGCAGTTGGGTCAATTTGGCTAAGATTGCGGACGGGGTAGACTTCTTGGCTCTTTTAGGTTGAGGCTCAGTAGGAGGGTCTTGGGTGGAGGCGTGTTTGAGAGAGGCTTTTTCCTTGGGAGTTTGAGGGGTGATGGTTTGGAGGGTAAAGTGGAGGTTGATTTTGGTGCAGGCAGAGGCTTATCCTCTGAGGACTCTGAGAACACGGGAGTGCCCTGTTTGAAGGTGGTGTTCTCAGGGTCGCTATCTGATGAAGACTCAGAGGAGGAATCAATTTCCTCAACAATAGGGGATGACTGTTTGATAGGACGAGGTGTGCAGTGGAAAGCAATTCGGGCTGATTTTCGAGTTGGCTTGGTTGTGGGTTTGGCCGAAGAGGAGATTTGTGGTTTTGGTTTAACAGGGGTTTCACTTTTTGAGGATTCTTCAGTCTGGCCGCTTTTAGGCCTTGATGGTGGTCGTGTTCTTGGCATTCTAGTACGCCGAGCCACAATTTTGTATCGTTTACGTTTCTCACCGGTTGGTGGTACCAGTGTGGCTTGTTCAGGCTTCATAGGAGACTCCTCCATTTGATCACTACTACCCCCTTCTTCTTTTGACAAATCCTCCCCTAGGTCACCCCTAAAAACTTCAGGCCCTGTTTCGGCCCCTGTTTCCTGCTCTGGGAACAGCCCAAGCGAACTGATGTCATCTAGTCTATGATCGAACCGAAAGATTTCATCTAAAGGCCCAATTTCTCTTTCAGATGCCCCAACAGGTTCTTGGGGTTTACATGCCCCATTTCTCCAAACAAAATCAATTCCCACCCAAATTTGTAAGGGATGTCTTCTAATTTCAGATTCACTGTTCTAAGGTTGATGCTTTTCAAAAGCCCAAAAGGTTTATAGACAATGGGTCGAGAAGGTTCAGTAATTTTACCTTCCATGAGGACCGTCAGAAATTGTGTAGGCGCAAACAGGGCTGTGGCTGTTTGCAAGGCTGTACTCTGTGTCTGGTTGCCCTGAGTCGAGGTCGAGGAGCTCTCGGAGCTAATGGGAGACGCCATTTTTCAGAGGAAGGAGAGAGATTAGGGTTTCTTGAACAGAGTTTCAGAGCAAGAGAGTTTCGGTGGAGGTGAGAGATTGAGCAAGAGAGCTTTAAAGAGAGAGACATGCGAAATCTTTAAAAGATTTTGCCCATTTTGCAACGGGCTTTTGCATTTATTTAGGCCGCGCATGCCTCCGGAAGAGATTAGCAATTTTCAATTTGTTGCACATATTTGACAAACAAGAGGCGTACCTGTTCCTGGTGCTTGTTCTTGAGGCTACTTGCTCGGTAACATGGGGCAATAAGGGCAATCTCATTAGACCTCAACAAGTGTCAGCAGGTTGCAAACCTCACATATGCTAAACATAGCACAGAAGTTGATTGCAAACAAAAAATTTTAACATGTTGTACTCGTAACTTTTAAATGTTGCAAATAGGGTGAGAGAATAGGTTGGTCAGGTTGTTCTAATTAAGCCTAGTTCGAGTCTATTCCTTTCAAATTGTTCTCTACTCAATGCCTTGGTGAATATGTCAGCAATTTGATTTTCAGTGGCACAGAAATTCATTGAGATCACTCCTTTTTCAACATTGTCTCTTAAGAAATGATGACGAATGTCAATATGTTTTGTTCTTTTGTGTTGACATGGATTTTTGGCAATGTTAATTGCACTTGTATTGTCACAATAAATAGGAATGCATCCTATGTCAACACAAAAGTCCTTGAGTTGTTATCTTATCCATAATAACTGAGCACAGCAAGATGCAGCTGCCACATATTCAACTTCTGCTGTGGACAAGGCAACAGAGAGTTGTTTCTTGGTTTCCCAAGATACCAAACAAGGTCCAAGAAAGTGAGTCATACCTGAGGTGCTTTTTCTATCAACCAAGAAACTTGCATAATCAGCATCAGCATACCCAACAAGATCAAAGTTGTAACCTCTAGGATACCATAAGGCTAGATCAGGTGTATGTTTTAAGTATCTTAAAATCCTTTTTACAGCCTTAAGATGAGTTTCTTTAGGGTTAGACTGAAAACGTACACATAGACCAACACCGAAAACAATGTTAGGTCTACTAGCCGTCAGGTATAGGAGTGACCTTATCATGCCCCTATAGGATTTCTCCTCAACTGAGGGACTACTATCATCCATTATCAGCCTGGTTGAGGGAGAGATAGGAGTATCAATGGGCTTGGCCGACTCCATCTTAAAGCGCTTAAGTAACTCTTTGATATACTTTTATTGATGGATCATGGTGCCGTTTGAAGTTCGCTTGATTTGCAAGCCTAGAAAGAAATTAAGCTCACCCATCATGCTCATTTCAAACTCACTCCTCATCATTTTTAAAAATTCATTGCACAAATCATGATGAGTTGCACCAAATATGATGTCATCGACATATACTTGGACAATCAACAAATGTTCCCCCTTAGATTTTAGAAACAAGGTATTGTCTACCTTGCCTCTTGTAAAACCATTTTCTAATAAAAAGCTTGACAACCGCTCATACCAAGCTCTAAGGGCTTGTTTTAAACCATAAAGTGCTTTGTCAAGTTTGAAAACATGGTTAGGAAATTCATTACTTTCAAAACCAGGGGGTTGTTTGACATACTCTTCTTCTTTCAGGTACCCATTTAAAAATGCACTTTTGACATCGATTTGATACAACTTGATCTCCGTATAGGCTACAAATGCTATCAAGATTCGAATAGCCTCCATCCTTGCAACAAGTGCAAAGGTTTCTTCATAATCAATTCCCTCTTCTTGGTTGTAGCCTTGAACCACCAGCCGGGCCTTGTTTCTAGTGACTGTTCCGCACTCATCCAGCTTGTTACGGAACACCCACTTGGTTCCAATGATTGTTCTATCCTCTGGCCGTGGCACAAGGTGCCATACCTTGTTCCTTTCGAACTGATGGAGTTCTTCTTGCATGGCTGTGACCCAATCTGAATCTGCAAGGGCTTCATTAATATTCTTAGGCTCAATTTTTGAGAGAAAAGCATAGAAAGCACAGAAATTTTTGAGTCTAGATCTAGTTTGAACTCCTGCATTAATATCAGACAAAATTTGATCAAGAGGATGTGAACTTTGGTATTTCCATGATCGTGGTGAAAGTGGGTTCACAGACTCGCTCTCCATCCTAGCTGGAATACTCGGTGAAACAGGTTCAGAACCTGTTCTCGAGCCTGTTTGGGAGCTTGTTCCTGGATTTATCCCTGAAGGATTCGGCTGGTGTTGTCCCGAACAGGGTTCCACCCTGTTTCCCCCTGTTTGGTTCACACCTTGCTTACCTTCCTGAAGAACAGCCTCAGACCTTGCTTCCTCTGATTGATCCTTACCTTGTTCACCTTGAAGCAACACGTCTTTTCTAATAAGACCTAGTTCGAAGTCTTCTTCCTGTGCATCATTCTAGCTTAGAGAGTTAGTTTCATCAAAAAGCACATGCACACTTTCCTCAACACACAAGGTTCTCTTATTAAACACTTTGTATGCCTTACTATGCGAGGAGTAACCAAGGAACATTGCTTCATCACTCCTTAGATCAAATTTTCCTAAGGCATCCTTTCCATTATTATGCACAAAACATTTACAACCAAAAACTCTCAAATGCATAATATTAGGTTTTCTTCCCTTGAAAAGTTCATAAGGAGTTTTGTTAAGAATAGGTCTAATCATGCATCTATTTATAATGTAACATGATGTATTCAAAGCTTCAGCCCAAAAGTTTCTAGGAAGACCACTAGTAACAAGCATTGTTCTAGTCATGTCCTCTAGAGTGCGATTTTTGCGTTCTACCACCCCGTTCTGTTGGGGCGTTCTTGGAGCTGAAAAATTATGATCAACACCATGCTCATTACAATAATCAATAAAGCTCGAATTTTAAAATTCTGTCCCATGGTCAGACCTTAAGTATACCAAAGAATGTCCTACTCTCTTTTCAATCTTTTTAATAAAAGCAAGAAATTTTTCAAAGGTTTCATCTTTAGAAGCCAAAAACAAAGTCCAAGTGAAACGAGAGTAGTCATCCACTATCATAAGCACATACCTCTTGCCACCTCGGCTCATGATCCTCATTGGACCACATAGATCCATATGTATCAATTCAAGAGGTCGAGTAGTGCTTACACATTTTTTAGATTTAAATGAATTTTTGACTTGTTTGCCTTTGGCACATGCATCACATACCTTGTCATCATTGAATTTGATGGAAGGTAAGCCTACCACTAAGTCTTTGGTTACAAGTTTGTTCAAAAGTGAGTGGCTTGCATGACCTAGCCTTTTGTGCCAAAGCATAACATCATCATTTGGGGCACTCAAACAAGTCAAATTATTTTGGGGAAGAGTGGAGATACACACTTTATAAACATTCTTGTGTCGCTTCTCCCTCAACACAACATCTCCTGTGTTCATATTTACAACCAAGCAACGTGTTGGTCAGAACACTACTAGGTTGTCTTTGTCGCACAGTTGGGACACACTTAGCAAGTTGTGTTTTAATCCATCCACAAAATAAACATTGTCAATTGAATGGGAGAGTGACTCACCTATCTTACCTATGCCGACAATTGTTCCGGATTTGCCGTTTCCAAATGCCACACTCCCACCTTCTGAAGCTGTAAGTGAGAGAAAATTGGATCTTTCACCAGTCATATGCCTCGAACACCCACTGTCAACATACCACAGCTACTTGTTCCCTAGACTATTCCCTGCACTGTGTGCTGGGTTGTTTGCTGGGTTGTTCTCTCTCACTTCAGCCTGCAAAACAAATCAAGGGTTAGTTTTGGGAACCCAGATCCACTTGGGTCCCATTCCTTTAGAGGTACAAATCTCATCTTTCCTAACCCATATTTGTTTTACGTACACTGAGTTCCTTTTAATGGCATACTTTCTTGAGGGACAAGTATAACGGTAATGACCCGTTTTACCACAGTGATAACATACAATATTCTCAGATAATCCTACATATTTTCTATTCACTGGGTAGGTCATCTTAGGCACAAAACCTAGTCCTCTTCTATTTCGACTATGATGGGTGTTTAACCATTCAAGTGCTTGTGAGGACCTGTTCCAGAGCTTGTTTGTGGCAAGGTCTGATTCCATTTGTTTCATTTTCTCAAGCAAGTTTTTATTTTCTACAAGCAAGGACTCGACCTTACCTTTTAAGTCAAGGGATTCTTTTTCCAGCTCAGTCAATTTAGTGGAACAAGTCTCTTCTTTCATGAGTAGAGTTTCTTTAAGCACATTGATGTTTTCATGCAAGGCAAGAGTTTCTTTGTCAACTTCAAGTTTTTCCAATTTAAGGGTTTCATTTTCAAGTTCTAGATCTCGAACATCCCTTTTTAATTCAGCACATATATCCATTATAGTGTACACTAATTCCTCAAGAGTTGATTTATTTAGACCACGTACCTTGTTCTTGAGTTGAGTCAGACTATCTGTTGATTCATCATCTGAATCAGTGTCACTTCTTGCCATGAGTGCTACATCAGCTTCCCCAGCTTCAGACCCTTCCTCATCCTCGCTTGAGTCTCCCCAGGCCGCGAGCATAGCTTTTGAGAACCTTTTCGCTGAGCTGCTTACACCCTGTTTCCTCCCCTTTTTCTAGGGTGTTCGGGTTCTTGTTCTTCCTTGTGCAGTGGGCAGTTTCTCACAATGTGGTCCAGTTTGCCACACTTGAAACACCCGGAGAACTGTTCCCGAGAGGTGTTCCTGGCCTTGCTGAAGTCCTTCCTTTTGCTATTTTCTTTGACTTTCTTGAAGAACTTCTTGAACTTTTGAGTGATCATGGCAATCTCCTCCTCATCAGGAATCAGAATCATCTTCTAAGGCCTTTAGTGCAAGACCTCGATCTCTCTTTGTCTCATCTTTCTGTTGAGAATTTTTCCTAAGTTCATACGTTTGGAGGTTGCCAATCAGCTCATCTAGGGTGATCTTGTTCATGTCTTTAGCTTCTTGGATGGCCGTTACTTTCGCTTCCCAAGAATGAGGTAAAATTCTTAGGATCTTCCTCACCAATTCTTCGATGGTGAAGGATTTTCCCAAGGATTTTAGCTCATTCGTTATGTGAGTGAAGTGAGTGTACATGTCGATCACACTTTCACGATCACCCATCTCAAACAGCTCATATTTTCTCATAAGCAATTCAATCCGGGATTGCTTTACTTGATTGGTCCCTTCGTGAGCTACTTGCAAAGCATCCCAGATTTCTTTGGCCGACTCACATTCAGATATGCGAGTATATTCATCAGGGCCTAGGCCAAAATATAGAAGTTTCTTGGCTTTGGCATTCTTCTCCATCATTTTGTAATCTTCAGTATTGAATTCTTTAGGCTCCTTGGGGATTGACTTTTCATCTTCAGTTATTTTCTTTAGGATGAGTGGTCCATTCTTGATGAGCATCCACAACTCATAGTCCTCGGCTTGGATGTAGTTTTCCATCCTATTCTTCCACCAACCATAGTGTTGGCCATTGAAGTATGGTGGTCGAGTTATGGATTGACCTTCAAGCATGCCTTGTGGGGTACTCATCTTCAAGGATCTCTCAAGGTGTTAGCCTTTCAAAGGAGAACCTGCTCTGATACCACCTGATAAACAAACTCATAATTTAAATAGTACAAACTTATTAATCTACAAATCGAAGAATTAAGTAACAAATTCAAGCCAATTATAACATTTAAACTAATATTAGTAAAAAGACAACTCACAAATTTGGAGAGGGAGGTGTGGCTCGTGGGTCGTGCGCTGGCCGTTGGGAGGTGACTCGGTGTGGGGCCGGTTGCCGGTCACCGGTAGGCTGAGTGTGTGTAGGTCGAGGTTGGGGTTTTGGGTGGCCAGTGGCTGGGCGCAGAGGGTCAGAGAATATGAAGGGGCGGGGGTTTGCTTATTTGACTATACAGCAAGGCGTAATTTATAAAAAAAAAATTGAAACAAATAAAACTTCAAAAATGAAGGATAGAGGATTCGAACCCACGAGAGCAAACATAGCAGACAAGGAGGCGCATAGACCACTGAGCTGCCCGCACCTTAATGCATGCCTTCACCGCATTTGTTATATGTACAAAACTTCTAAATTTTTTAATTTCCAACATATATTAATTTTTTTTTTTTGAGAGAGGTGTTGGGTGACAGCCCTGGCACCACGGTGGCTACGCCACTGACCAACATCACATACATGCATTGTCAAAAAACTAAAAAACAAGAAGGAAAAAAGGAAGAAGTGCTCAAGGGGACCCGGCCAGTTTTCAAGGAGAATAATGACCATAAGCACTGCCCTTCCCTATGCATTAAAGCAAGCCATAAGTGGCAAGCAAGAAAAGGAAATGGCAAATGGGACTTGGTAGGTTCACCAACACATGCCAAGCAGGTAACTAGTCCCAACTTGTCAATTTATCACTCAAATTATTCAAGGTATGCACTAGCTTTGATGATAATGGAGGAAACAAAGTGTTTGCAAGAAGATATACGAATGAGGCGAGAGTCTTAAACAGATCACAAAATTTAAAATTCTACTAGACAAGCAAAAGGTCCACTAATCCGACAAAAGCATGAATTCAAAAATCCACTAGACAGAAGAAAGGTCCACTACTCCAGCGAAAGAGTAATTCAAAATTCTAAGACCCACGAAAGGTCCACTAATCTGAAAACGGACAATAGGATAAAAGTTAGTGAATACCAAATCTCAGGACCCTCAGCAGTCTGGTTTGGATTTCACATTATCTAGCCACCATCACAGTGAAAGTTGGAAAATGCCAAATCTCAAGACCCTCAGCAGCCAAGTCTGGATTTCACATCATCAGGCCACCGTTATGGAAAAAGTGGACGGGCACTAAATCCTAAGGCCTATAGCAACCAAATTCGGTATCGCATCTGACAAGCAGCTACGCGTAAAGACAATTACTTTTACCATCGCCTTACTAAGGCTCATTCATAGTGGGGGCTTACTATAGATGCCTAAAAATAGCATCTATATTTTAGTCGCCCAATGACAAAAACAGTGCCCTAACTTATGCACTTGGAGCCCCAGCAAAGTGATTAATAAAAATAATAGACCAAACTAACGGAATGAAAGTTAGTAACGAGCGCATGGAAGTTGGCTCAATAAGCCCACCAATAGGGAATCCGGACGGGTTCCTAGATTCTCCTCACTTTGAGATTAAGTTCGCATCATTAGTCCTAATATGAGGCTAATTTGTTTATGAGGGTAGACTAGTCAAATTCTAGGTTAGATTAATGAACTTATTCAGAATAAGATAATAGGAATAGGAGTAGGCATCATTTTCCTAGACTATGTAGGTCTATTCCCTCAATCACTACAAAAGGGGGCTGCCTTACGAGTTGAGGGCATTAGTTCAGCGTCCGTTAGGCACTAGTATAGGCATTGATGAGAGAATTGAAAATTTTATGAGAGATTTCTGGTAGAAAGGTACTAGAAATTAATCCTAAATTTCCCATTGAGAGCATTAAAGGTTAGTCAAAGAAGGTACCTCTTTGTTAGGCTCCCAAGTAAATAAAGTGGGTTATCCTGAGGGTGTAATCTTTATCCTCCCTCTATTATCCTACATTGATTCTTTTTTCCAGATTGCCAAGGATGTAATCTTTAGGTAGCTCCCCATCTGTTGTAATTTGTTTGCTTTACTTTCGCTCTTATTAGACTAAAAGTTATACTTTTTCCATTATGTGATTCGCACTAATATGCTACATGGTTATGTGATAGTGTGAATAAAGTTTGATTTCCTATATTGAATAGCAGAGGCTGTTAGTGATGATGGGCATGTGATGCATCTCATTATATCATCCTACCTTCACCTCCAAATCTACATCCTCGGTTTGAGACTAAGGAGTTAAGATGGTCCCCACACGAGGGATTACTCGGAGCCTTTCGAGAACCTTTCTGAAGCAAACCCAATTGTCGTTTCGGTGTCTCTTCTTTTGTCTTTATCAGTAATGATTCGCTTCGAAAAGCGATTGCGGTTTGTAAGTTTTTCATAAAACTTACTGGCAACTCAATAAATTAATTTTATTGCTTACATCTTTTTACGTTTATCTTCATTTTTTATTTTTTTAGGCAGAATAGTTTTGATCCAAGATAGTGTAACTATCTGGATCGGGTTCCCGGATTGGAACCTTGATCCAGTTACTTGGACTAATACCCGTGGATTCGCCAAGTTTAAATCTAATTCCTAAAAAATAATAAAAATTAACAATTATTTTTAAGAACAAATAAGAATAAACACCCATCAACAAAGTCGAACCATTCGTGGGGGATAGTGACCTAAGACAGGTCCTCCAGGATTGTCGATCCTTATAGGACCTGGCTATAAGAAGTCCTATTCAGGGCAGAACTTAGCAAAGTTATCTACATGAAGAAATTCCTTTAGGGAATTGCTATGTAATGACCAGGCAACATAAATTTAACACCCTTAGCCTATCATCTGAAGGTAGGCAACTACCAACAAAAATCGTGAACTAGCCGAAGCTATCGGAAAAGAGACTTTGGTATAGGAAACTCAAGAGGAGGTACCTAATATCTAGCATATGTGTATAAATTTTAAGCCAATAGAGTAGTACAGATTTCGGTTAAGTCTTTAGTGTGAAGTTTTTGGGATGGTTTTGTCCTAAGCCGAAGAAGTCTTGTACTCAGAGTGAGAGTTCGTATCACTCTAGGGGTTTAATGATACTAAAATAAAGTTCCACGAGATTTCTAGTATGTTATGATCAGAGCCTAAATAAGAAGCAAGAATTATGTGTTAAGCCTTATCAAGGAAGAATGATGAAACTTTGCCAATTGAGATGTCAGACACAAGTAAAATTCTTAAAGCTTTGGGGACCGTAAATTATAACACACTATCAAGGATGGGCACTCTTAGCCTTATCCTAAGAGTACTCTATCTCTAAGGTAGCCGAAAGCTCCTCAAAAGGCATGGTCTCTAAGGCCACTAAGTCCTTGTGAGAAACCTCAAACCTTATTGAGGACTAGAGCCTCAATTTGAAGCGAGGAAATTATAATCAACCTAGGCAGTGTCACAGACAAAATAAAGCAACCTAGGCAGTGTCAGAGACAAAATAAAAGTGCGTGAGTAGACACATTTCTCACATGAAAATCCACCTCTTGATTCTCTAGCTAGGACTCCCATTCCAGGAGGATTAGGAGTAGCTGGAGAATTTAGCACACATTGCTACTTCCGGATTTTCATCTTGAGTAGTGCCATCATTTAATAAACAATGCCCAAGACGAACATGAGAAACATTATTAGAAATGGTCCTTTGTACCAAATTATCCACTACATCAATCCAATGATGATCACCAGATATAGGAGGAAATTTAGAAGCTTTAATCAATTTAAATTCTATGTGTTCATCTTCCACATCAAAAGATAGTTTACTGTGTTTGACATCTATACGTCACCCAGCGGTGGCCAAGAATGGCCTCCCAATTATGATGGGGGTGCACGTATCCTCTTCCATTTCAACGATTACAAAATCCCAGGCATATACAAATCTCCTACCTTAATGGGAACATCCTCCAAAATACCCACAGGGTACTTAGACCTAGCAAATGGATCATTCAGGGCGGGTACGGGTCGGGTCTTAGTTCGATTCGGGTCATTTTCGGGTGAAATATGTTCGGGTCGAGTTCGGGTGAAGTTCAGGTGAAGCTCGGGTTTGGGTCACTTTCGGGTTAACCATGTGCGTGTCGGGTTCGGTTCAGTTCGGATGAAGTTCGGGTTCAGGTCACCTGCGAATACCATGTTTGAGTTGGCACGGGTTCGGCTCGGATGGAGTTCGGGTCGGGTCTGTTTCGGGTTGTCTCCAGTAACCCAGGTCAGATTAGGTATGGGTCAACTGTAATTTGTGTGGGTGGGATTCAGTTCAATATTTTCGTCAATATCGAGTCAGGTATAAATCAAATAGAGTATAAATCAAGTTGGTTAATTTTGAATCATTGTACGTTTTCAACGTAGTCATCTTTAACTCTTTACTCTTAAATTTTATTTAAAAAATAAAAGCTGTTTAATTCGACAAACCCATTTATTCTAGAATTCTCTTTTGATTTATAAGTTAATGATTAATTGATTACACATTATATATATATATATATATATATATATATTATATATATATATATATATATATATATGATATATGCATATCCACCCAATATATGCATATATACTTATATATATACATATAGAGTATATATATATATATTATATAATTATATATATATTATATAGTATATGTATGTATGTATATATACGTTACATATATCTATATACGTATATCTATATTAGGTTGTATATATATAAACACTACATAATATACATACATATACATATATATATTATATATATATAGTATATATATATATATATCTATATACATCATATACATATATATATATATATATATATTATATATATATATATGTATACGATATATATATATATATAATATATATATGTATATAATATACATATATATATATATATATATATATATATATATATATATATATATATACATACATACATACATATATATATATATTATAATATAATATATATATATATATATATATATATATAATATATATATACACACACATATATATACATATAATACATATATATATATATATATATATATAGTATATATATATTATATATATATATATATATATGGTGGAAAATTATATGGGGTTAGTTCTAAATTTACTAAGAAAGGTAGGAAATTACAAATACAAGTGTACAACTCATCCCTAACTCTATATCAAATGCACCGTGTAATAATCTAATTATGTGTCATTAAGTCAAACATTAATCATCTTAATTGAGTTCATGCGATGACAAAATAAGTGGACCAACCTAATGCAAATCATTTGTCAATGGTATCATTCATTAGCCCCAATGCCAAAATATACCTTGAAAAATGAAAAAATAAAGAAAAAAATGAAATTTTTATTTGGACGCTGTTGTTGGTTTATAACTTCACATTTGTCACATTTGGAGTTGGCGAATAGAAACAGGTTGGTTCAAGTTGACATTTTTAGTAATTAAGTCCATGTTCTTTGATAGCTCGTTAAGTGATCATATATCAAAATTCAAAGATTTGGCTTTGGAGGATTAACAACTTAATCAACATTTGCTCAATGAGTCAAGACTAAAAAGCAACGGCAATATATGAGTATGTGTCAATTAGCATTACATTTATGTGATTGTGAATGGTCAGTATCAAAACTCAAGACTTGGAATTTAATTATCCAAAATTCAAATGAGTCACATTATTATGAAATCATATGCTGAGATACATTCTTGAATATGATTTTGTAGAATTAAGTATCTTATGAAGACGATTCAGAATTGTAGGTTAGTAGTATGGAGTTTTTGACAGTAGTCATAGAATGATATTATGAATTTATAACTATAGCGTGTATTCCATTAAGTCACTTAGTGAATCAAATAGTAAAATAGGATCGCTAGATCCTAATAAGTTTAATAAATTATTAATTACACTTAACTTTTCTTAATTCCTATTGTGATAAAATATTTTTTTCTCTTATATTTTTACTACATATCTATCAAATTAAAAACTTAAAACTATCAACTATTTTGTTTTTTCCTCTTAAGTTTTCAATTGATTTCATTCGTAAAAATTTCCTCTTAAGTTGTTTTTCTTTTCCCACCTAAACTCAACTAATTGAGTTTGAAAAATTCAAAATTCCCCCTAAAAGAGAAAAGACTAAAACCCCTCCAAAAAAAGTTACTACTTATTCGGGTAAAATTGAGTAGAGTATGAATCGGATCGGTTTTAAATCGAGTACGGTTCGTTTTGAATTCAAGTTGTCCATTTTCGGTTCACTTCGGGTTGGGTCACTACTGATTTGGTTTCAATTAGGTCGAGTCATTTCAGGTGTGGGTCACTTTGGGTCATGCTACAATTCAGGTTTCGTTCAGTTTGGATCGGTTTACTTTGGGTGTTCGAGTCCAAATCGGTTCATCCCATTTTGGGTGGCGGTTTGGGTATGGATCCGGATAGTTCGTTCTGGATTTCGGATCTCAGGTCAGTTTTGCCAAGTCTAGGGGTACTTTACAGAACAGTCTACCAATTGTAAAAAGATGGTGGTGGGTCTCATTTCTCTTAGGTCTAGCTTTCTATGAAAAGAGAAGGGCATTAAACTTATACTGGACCGCAAGTCACACAAGGCACGATCTATTGACACATTTCCTATCAGACAAGGAATAGAAAAGCAGCCGGGGCCCTTAAGCTTAGTAGGGAGTTTATTCTGAATCACGACACTACACTCTTCAAACAATGTGACAGTTTCGTGCTCTTCTAACTTTCTTTTATTAGATAAAATCTCTTTCAAAAACTCAGCATAAGAATGCATTTACGATAAGGCATTAGTGAATGGAATGTTAATGAACAATTTCTTAGGGACCTCTAAAAACTGCCCAAATTGTTGCTCAAGCTTAACCTTAACTAATCTTTGGGGGAATAGTAAAGGTGGAACATAAAGTCTTGGGGAAATTTTCTTAGGGTCATTAGGAACCTTATTAGAATTATGAGCATTATCACCAATGATATCATTAGAAGAAGTAGACATCTCCTTCTCAATATTCATATCATTTCCATCATACAAATGCTCATCTTGGCTATCCTCCTTAGGTCCCTCAAGTTGCTTGACCCCTCTTAAAATCATGGCATTACACTGCTCCCCAGGGCTAAGTTCATTCTTACTAGGAAATCTACCTAGGGGTATAGATGAAGGGGTAGCTTGTTGGCCAATTTGAGCTTCTAACATGTTATTATGAGTAGTAACCACCTCAACCTTAGAGGCTAATTGCTTAATATACTTACCTTGCTTTTGTTGCACCAAAAGCGTACTCTCCATTATGGTCTCTAAATTGGATTTTTGAGGTACTTGTTGAAGATAAGATGGTCTTTGAAATTCAGGGAGTGGTCTAAAATTCATTTGAGGCATAGAAGAGGCATTAGACCTATAGGAGAAATTGGGGTGATTCATCTAACAAGGATTTTAAGTGTTAGATAATGGGTCATTGGTCGATCTTGGGTTGAAAATTTTGACATAGTTGACCTGGTCACTAGCATCTTGGGCAAATGGACTCCTGACTTGACAATTCACAGTCAAATGATCAATAGACCCACAGATTTCACATGATGGGGAAAAGGTACTTTAACTAATAGAATTAACATTTAATCTTTCTAACCTCTGAGACATGGCATCTACCTTAGTAGAAAGCATATAGATTACATCAAGTTCTAACTTACCCCCAACCCTCTTAGGTTGGCTTCTCTCATTGGACCATTGGTAGTTATTCAGCGCCATCTCCTCAATAAGATTGTAAGCCTCGTCTTCTGTCTTATTCATAAGTATACCACCTGCCATCGCATCTATAGTAAACCGCACTGGTTGAGTGACTCCATTGTAGAAGGCTTGCACTAACATCTATCGCTGAAGCGCATGATGGGGACATAGCCTCAATAGGTCCTTAAAATGCTCCCAAGCTTCATATAGCGACTCGTCCTCCGTTTGAGCGAAAGTGGCGATCTGGTTTCTCAAACTCGCTGTCTTGCTAGGAGGAAAGAATTTGCAAGAAAGACCTTGGTGAGCTCATGCCATGTTGTGATGCATCCAGATGGTAGAGAATGAAGCCATGCTCTCGCCTTGTCCTAGGTGAAAAAGGAAATAGTCGCAATCGAATAGCATCGATAAAAACTTCATTGAGCTTCAATGTGTTGCACACCTCCAAGAATACCAATATATGTAAGCTGGGATCTTCTAACAAGGTGCCTCCAAATTGGGATTGTTGCGCTATGGAAATACGAGCTGGCTTGAGCTCAAAGTTGTGGACTTCCATATTGGGTTGAGCAATACTAGAGGCAATGCCTTGGACTCCCGGAGTGACAAACTCCTAAAGCATCCTTCTTTGGCTATCTTTACCTCACGCCATCATTGAAGAGGCTTCTTGAGCTTTAGGTCTTTCCTCCTCTAACTTCTACTTCTTTCTCCTAGAGCGAAAGGTCCTTTCTATTTTCGAATCAAATTTAAATGGAAAGGGACTTCGCATATAAGTGGAGAAATCCTGCAAAGATCACCACAAAATACTACCAATGCAAATTAAGAAATTACAGTGAAAAAGAAAAACACGAGAAAAAAATACTTAGTCAATCTAAATAGGCGAACTCAACATCCACAAATTGGTATCTGACAACAGCGCTAAAGAATTGACACAGACCAAATGTATAGAAGGCTATGCAACCAAATTTCGATGGATTGTTTTAACTATCGCTATTTAACAATCGAGAAATTCAATCAAATGAAAAATATCTAGGGAATTGTTTTGCCTGGTAAAGTGTTGGATCATTGGACTTAAATATGTGCTTTACCTAGATCAGGATGATTCAAAGGAGCATAATCGAGCTAAAAATTCAATATTTCATTTCGAAACTGTAAGACCCCGCAGTTTTGTTTTCCGTTAAGCTAACTAATTTCCTTTTTACGTTTTAAATTCGTATTTTTAGTAACTGTATGAGTTAAATTATTATTGTTGAGCTTTTGCGAACTATAATTTCATTAAAAGACGAGATTATTACTGCTATTACTGATTTCAAAGTCAATTCGTGCCATTATGCCTTTAAATGATATCGATAGTTTAATTTAGTTGTTATTCAATTTGTTTAGTCGTTTCAAAACAATTAGGTTTTCAACCTTGGAATTAGTTTCGAGTTTTATTACATGGAACTTCGGCGTATTTGGGTTCGAATAATTGATGGAGGGTTATGTTATCGATTTGGGTTTAGAACAAGGCGTTCGGGATTGGACTAGCGATTTAGGTTGATTGAGTTATTACCCCCCCCAAAAAAAAAAAAAACATAAGGGGCCGAAGCCCCTTCTTCCTCGGTAGAGAAACGCGACCAAGGGGGGGTTCTCTGCCCTGCCCCGCGAACCTCACGGCAGAGAAGCGAGGGAAAGAGAGGGAGAGTGAGAGAGGGGGAGGCCGGCGGTGTGCCACCACGCCGGTGGACGGCCGACCACCACCCAGCTCGCATGGGAGTCACACTCAGGGCGAGGAGAAGAGAGATCGAGAGATGGAGGGAATGAGGGTCTGTGCCACCAGTGGTCGACGCCGATGGGCATCCGCCAGGCGTCATCGGCAAGTGGGCACGGATTTGGCAACGAGGCACAACCGAGAGAGGGCTAGGAGTAGATCGGGCAGGGCCGAAGCTCGAACAAAATTCACATGCTAGGTGAGTTTCGAACCTCTTCTGCTCTATAAATTGAATCCCTTGCTTTATCCCCTTCGAATTGTACCTGAATCTATCAAAAATTGCAAGTTAGGGTTTGTGGGTTTGGACTGGTTGAGTCACGCGCGAAGAGCAGGGAGTGGGTGTTCGATTTTTGGCCTCAATTCAAGCTAAATTACATGCCTCTAGCGTGGAATCGAGGTGGGTGTTCCTCGCCTCCTAAATTATTACTAATTTCGCAAACGTTTTAGCAGAATCGATGTTGCATGTTAGACTAGCATAGCCTAATTTAGAACGTGCTACTTGAGGTTTACAATTCGAAGTGAATTACATGCCTTTAGCGTTAATTCGAATGTATGTAACCATTGAATGCCTAAGTTTATAATTCGAAGTGAATTATACGTGTTTAGCGTTAATTCGAATGTATGTAACCATTGAATGCCTAAGTTTATAATTCGAAGTGAATTATACATGTTTAGCGTTAATTCGAATGTATGTAGCTATCGGAGGCCTGAATTTATAATTCGAAGTGAATTACATGCCTTTAGCGTTAATTCGAATGCCTGTGACCATTGAATGTTTGAGATTTTACATCGAAATGAATCAAATACCTTTAGCTTCGAATCGAACCAATTTAGTTAATCATGCCTCAGTTATCAATTCGAAGTAAATTTAGCATGTTTAGCATCGATTCAAGTTAATTAGTTGATGCATGAAAAAGGATTATAAACGAAGTTAGTTTAATGTGTTTAAAATCGATTCAAGTGAATTTAGCTAGTTCATGCCTAAAAGTTTAGTTCGAAATGAATTACGAATGCTTTGAATCGACATACGAACACTTAGTTAATGCGTGCTCGTTCAGTAGCTTCTAAATGAATTATGAATGCTTTGAATCGACACATGTACACTTAAACAATTCATACTCAATTAATAGTTTCGAAAGGAGATGAGTGTGCTTGGAATCGATACTTGTGTAATTAGTTAGTTTATACCTGAGTAGTAACTTTGACGTAATAAATGAATGCCTAAAGTCATATTATGTTTAAGTGGTTTATTTAGATTCGAATTGTAATTTCCATACAAATAATGAATGTTTAGATCCGCATTATGTCTAAGTGACCTAAATGGGTTCGAATAGCAACAGTGACATAATAAACGGAAACTTAGAATCGTATTATGCTGAAATAGCTCAATTAGACTTGAAATATAACTTCTAACCAACGTTTATGAATGTTTGGTCGTTCCATGATCGTGTACGAACTTCGAAGTGCATCGTACGTGTTTGAAGTTTATGTATATAAATGTTTAATCAGTCTATGATCACCTATATGCTTAACTATCCCATAAAGGCCTACTAACTCTGAAGTAAGTTATAAATGCTTAGAACCTTATCGTGTATGAACTCCCAAGTAAAGTTCTATAATTTTATATGTGTACGTGATGGTATATATATACGTACGTATGCTTACTACAACGCACCGCTAAGTGGCGCTGCTTACCTGGTAAGTACTTAAACCTTACCTTTTCATAAATTAGTATGATAATATGTTGTGTTGATAAATCGATGAAACGAGTTGGTAGTTGGATGGTTTGAGGAAATAATTATGAGCGTTCGAGGTTTTGTGGTACGGTGCAAGTGAGGAGGGAGACTGGGTTGTGAAATGACCGCAATCGTATGGATTGCGAGGCCATGTGTGGCTCGATGTGATGAATTAATTATGAAGTGTTTGAATGTGATATATGTGAACCCCTTTCCCTTCTATTTGCTCAAGTTGCATTATGTGCATAAGGGTGAGATTTGCAAAAGAAGGATTTCATGTTTTGAAATAATAGTAGCCACAAATATTAGAGCATGATGGCATATTTTAAAGTAAACGAATACAGTTTTGGGAGTGAACCTGCTTGAACGGGGGAATCCTAAAGAGTTTTACAAAGGCGTGAGTTGCATGACAAATGATTTTACCAAAAGATACAACAAAATTACTAGCCGTTATGGCCGATACGCTTTAAGTGGCTAAGATAATGTGCTGCGGACAATATGATATGATGTAATGTTAACCTAGGGGATAAGTCCGGATAAACCCTAGAGGCCCTGACGAGGGCTAATGTAATGGTCCGATATGTTATATGTAGCCATCCCGGGAGTAAGAGCTTAAGCGTGAGCGTTAGGTCTCACTATGGGGTCGAGAATAGTTCTCACCCAATCAGCACCCTGTAATGATCTTATGCCAGAAGTACTTTCGTACTAAGTTAAGAAAAGCAATTGGCTCTTGTCATTTTTTTTTAAACGATTAAAATGGAAAGGAAGTTCTTTTTATGAGCCCAAAAGGCTATATGGAATGATGTATGAAAAGCTTATAAGGGTCTTTACACGGCCAAACGAAATGGAACTTCCTTTGAAGACTAAGAAAATGTTTTCAACGAAAGAAAGAAAGCTTTCAATGAATAAGTTATGAAATGATCTTCAAGCATGTTTGAATGTGGATTTTTAGCCTATGTATTAAAGGAAAGTTTTCAATGGATGCATTACGAATGATTCTTAAGTATGGTTGAATCGGATTCTAATCTTATGTGACATCATCCTTATCCATATCAAACATGTCTGACTTAAAGTATATGAGATGAGAAAGAAAGATATAGCACGTTGAAATTCCATGAATGAAGGCGTCTCTTCCTAAAAGAATGAATGTTGATATGAGAATAACATGCGAGGGTGTCATACAGCTTAATATGATTTTTAAAGGTACTTAAATGCTTGATATGTGTTTATGCGTGTGACATGTATATTATATGAATGAAATGAAAAAGAAGGATCCCTGTGCTTAGCTTATAGAAGGAAGTTTCTATGCTTAGCCTCGTCGCTTATCTAAGTGTTCAATTGCCTGTTAGTGAAGACGTTTGATCATTTAGAATCCTGGAAATGTGTTTAAGTGCTTAAGTGAAGTTTATGGTTAGTAACATTTCCATAAGAATTCTTATGAACATCTATTATGATAATAAAGTATGAAAACATGATATGTGACTAGTAAGGATAGTATTGCCTGTAATGGTTTTGGTTTTAAGGGGGTTGGGGGACACTCACTGAGCGTGTGGTTGCTCATCCCACTACTCCTTCCCCTTTTCCCCAGGTTTTCTTATGACAGGAAGAAGTTGAGTCAGATAAGTGCGGAAGGAACGTATTATTGCTTGCAAGGCATCGTATGTGCCCATTTGAAGGGAACTTTCGTGTTTAATGAAGTCATCTAATGCATTCTTAGTTTATGAAGGTCTGTAAATGATTATTGAAGTTCATGTAATGCATATGGTATAAAGGTCGCTCTGTATGGCCGTCTGAGCCAACCATCAAGTTAATTAGATGTCCCTTTGGTTTAATTTAGCTATGCCTTGGGATGTAAACCCCAATACTCCGGTTGTGTGAACCGTTGAGTTGTATCTTTTACTTTTTCTGCTTTAATTAACTATTCTGGTTGGTGTACTCCGAGCGGGTGGCTCGTCGAGTTATGAACTCCGGCGTGTGGCCGTTGAGTTATGTTTTATATATTTACGCTTCCGTTAATTTACAGGATTGTATTATAAGGCGTTTAGCCTGGAAACGATCAGTTTTCAGGGGAAACTCTGTCCGTTTCGTCCCAGGAACTAAGTAAGAAGTTAGGAAAGCGTAACGCTTCTAGCCTAGGGGCTGGGGGTGTTACATTGATGGTATCAGAGCCAGGTTTTTCTTACTCCGAAGAATTAGCTTTTCGTTAGTGATGATGAGGTAGTTAGATTCACTAATATGCGCCCTTATGTTTATCAAATGTTGCTCGTAAATGCATATGTGCTAGACGTGTATGTTGATTGAATCCTTCATATTGAGCTAGGGAAGGAATGATTGGAAATTGGCTGCCATAATTGATAATCCTACTAAATGGTACATTGCTGATGTGACTTTTGATTTGCCTGAGTGAAATTAAAGGATATTTTCGTATGCATGTGTGAAAATTTATGTGCTGATGGTACATTGCGTAAAAGTGTACCTACCGTTCTCCTTCTTTGTAATTGTTGCCTAAATCGTGCATTACTTGCTTCCTATCGTACGAATTACTATTCATGAATGGGGTGAGATGTTTTGGCCCGAACGAACCCTGATATACCCAGAAAGCTCAAGGGAGAAAGAACCTAGCAGACTTTGGAATTGTGCATCGTAGACGATCCCCTCCTAAGGCTAGTGACTTACAATAAGACTCCTATGATCGCCTATAAGATAGATGTACCTCGTAAGAACTCAACGTGAGCCTATGAGGCTATTGACGTCAACCATACCCACACAATTCTAGCCGCTCAACACCAATCTTTCCTAAATTGGATGGGGTTTAGAGCACGCCGTTGACCATAGACTGCAAAAGGAGGATTGCACGCATACCCACGTGCCTAGGTATTCTATGTGACAACATATGGGTCCACATGCCTTAAAGATTTGTTATGATGTCATGTGCTGTGTAAGACCATAAGAATATATATAGATAGGATCGTTGTATGGAACCATCGACTTGTTTGTGATCAAATGCCAACAAAGTGAGTTTTTGTAATTGCTTGGTTTGAATTTAATTGAACCTGTGGCTGTATTAGTTAGAACGACTTGATATGTGTGGCTAGTTTCGTACCATGACTCTTGAATCATCATTCACATCAATGCTGGGTTCTCGCATTATAGTTGGATTAGTCGAACTCGATGTATGTAATGCATGACTAAATGAAGATAGAGCTGCATTTACTTGAGTAACGTTCATGGACATATATATATATATATCTTATGTTTAAGAAAGTAGTGTGGTAGAATACTCGGGATTATGTCAATCATGTATGTTTTCATTTTGCAAATTGCTTGCTGAATGTATGTTAGTAGGTTGCATGTTATCTCCAATTCGTAGACTTGAGAATGCTGAAATGTTGATGCCATGTGATACTATTGTGCTCGAGTAATGCTATGTGGTGCTACGTGACTCTCTTATTATTGCCAATGTGCTGTAAAAGTTTCCTTGATGATCATCGTGACTCCACAAGTGACTGAATTCATGTTTTGGGATGAGACTACCATATATAACCTTGCGATCTCATCGTCCCGGTTGCCACACCTTTAGATGCTCACTTGTAGGTGCATATGCGTACAGTTATTGCCTGCCATGCAAACTGAGTCTAGATTATCAAAAATCTATGTTTCATTTTTTAAAACAAACTCAATATGGTTATCCACGCCAACTCATTTGTCTCACTTCAATGCGATTTGCCCTCGGCGCCAAAATAGAGCGAGTAGCCGCCTGAAGAGATTGGCGAGGAGGAGGCTGGATACCATGAGCCATTTTCTTCCGATTTAAAAGAAGTAGAGTCTGAAAAATGAAACCTTTTGAAAACTTACCGCATAGATCTTAGTTATGTACGTGCATTCTAGGAAAGACCGATTTTAGATTTAGAATTTCGGGGACGAAATTCTTTTAAGGGGGGAAGAGTGTAAGACCCCGCAGTTTTGTTTTCCGTTAAGCTAACTAATTTCCTTTTTACGTTTTAAATTCGTATTGTATGAGTTAAATTATTATCGTTGAGCTTTTGCGAACTATAATTTCATTAAAAGACGAGATTATTACTGCTATTACTGATTTCAAAGTCAATTCGTGCCATTATGCCTTTAAATGATATCGATAGTTTAATTTAGTTGTTATTCAATTTGTTTAGTCGTTTCAAAACAATTAGGTTTTCAACCTTGGAATTAGTTTCGAGTTTTATTACATGGAACTTCGGCGTATTTGGGTTCGAATAATTGATGGAGGGTTATGTTATCGATTTGGGTTAGAACAAGGCGTTCGGGATTGGACTAGCGATTTAGGTTGATTGAGTTATTACCCCCAAAAAAAAAAAAAGGGGCCGAAGCCCCTTCTTCCTCGGTAGAGAAACGCGACCAAGGGGGGGTTCTCTGCCCTGCCCCGCGAACCTCACGGCAGAGAAGCGAGGGAAAGAGAGAGAGAGTGAGAGAGGGGGAGGCCGGCGGTGTGCCACCACGCAGGTGGACGGCCGACCACCACCCACCTCGCATGGGAGTCACACTCAGGGCGAGAAGAGAAGAGAGATCGAGAGATGGAGGGAATGAGGGTCTGTGCCACCAGTGGTCGACGCCGATGGGCATCCGCCAGGCGTCATCGGCAAGTGGGCACGGATCTGGCAACGAGGCACAACCGAGAGAGGGCTAGGAGTAGATCGGGCAGGGCCGAAGCTCGAACAAAATTCACATGCTAGGTGAGTTTCGAACCTCTTCTGCTCTATAAATTGAATCCCTTGCTTTATCTCCTTCGAATTGTACCTGAATCTATCAAAAATTGCAAGTTAGGGTTTGTGGGTTTGGACTGGTTGAGTCACGCACAAAAAGCAGGGAGTGGGTGTTCGATTTTTGGCCTCAATTCAAGCTAAATTACATGCCTCTAGCGTGCAATCGAGGTGGGTGTTCCTCGCCTCCTAAATTATTACTAATTTCGCAAACGTTTTAGCAGAATCGATGTTGCATGTTAGACTAGCATAGCCTAATTTAGAACGCGCTACTTGAGGTTTACAATTCGAAGTGAATTACATGCCTTTAGCGTTAATTCGAATGTATGTAACCATTGAATGCCTAAGTTTATAATTCGAAGTGAATTATACGTGTTTAGCGTTAATTCGAATGTATGTAACCATTGAATGACTAAGTTTATAATTCGAAGTGAATTATACGTGTTTAGCGTTAATTCGAATGTATGTAACTATTGAATGCCTAAGTTTATAATTCGAAGTGAATTATACATGTTTAGCGTTAATTCGAATGTATGTAGCTATCGGAGGCCTGAATTTATAATTCGAAGTGAATTACATGCCTTCAGCGTTAATTCGAATGCCTGTGACCATTGAATGTTTGAGATTTTACATCGAAATGAATTAAATACCTTTAGCTTCGAATCGAACCAATTTAGTTAATCATGCCTCAGTTATTAATTCGAAGTAAATTTAGCATGTTTAGCATCGATTCAAGTTAATTAGTTGATGTATGAAAAAGGATTATAAACGAAGTTAGTTTAATGTGTTTAAAATCGATTCAAGTGAATTTAGCTAGTTCATGCCTAAAAGTTTAGTTCAAAATGAATTACGAATGCTTTGAATCGACATACGAACACTTAGTTAATGCGTGCTCGTTCAGTAGCTTCTAAATGAATTATGAATGCGTGAATCGACACATGTACACTTAAACAATTCATACTCAATTAATAGTTTCGAAAGGAGATGAGTGTGCTTGGAATCGATACTTGTGTAATTAGTTAGTTTATACCTGAGTAGTAACTTTTACGTAATAAATGAATGCCTAAAGTCATATTATGTTTAAGTGGTTTATTTAGATTCGAATTGTAATTTCCATACAAATAATGAATGTTTAGATCTGCATTATGTCTAAGTGACCTAAATGGGTTCGAATAGCAACAGTGACATAATAAACGGAAACTTAGAATCGTATTATGCTGAAATAGCTCAATTAGACTTGAGATATAACTTCTAACCAACGTTTATGAATGTTTGGTCGTTCCATGATCGTGTATGAACTTCGAAGTGCATCGTACGCGTTTGAAGTTTATGTATATAAATGTTTAATCAGTCTATGATCACCTATATGCTTAACTATCCCATAAAGGCCTACTAACTCTGAAGTAAGTTATAAATGCTTAGAACCTTATCGTGTATGAACTCCCAAGTAAAGTTCTATAATTTTATATGTGTACGTGATGGTATGTATATACGTACGTATGCTTACTACAACGCACCGCTAAGTGGCGCTGCTTACCCTGGTAAGTACTTAAACCTTACCTTTTCATAAATTAGTATGATAATATGTTGTGTTGATAAATCGATGAAACGAGTTGGTAGTTGATGGTTTGAGGAAATAATTATGAGCGTTCGAGGTTTTGTGGTACGGTGCAAGTGAGGAGGGAGACTGGGTTGTGAAATGACCGCAATCGTATGGATTGCGAGGCCATGTGTTGCTCGATGTGATGAATTAATTATGAAGTGTTTGAATGTGATATATGCGGACCCCTTTCCCTTCTATTTGCTCAAGTTGCATTATGTGCATAAGGGTGAGATTTGCAAAAGAAGGATTTCATGTTTTGAAATAATAGTAGCCACAAATATTAGAGCATGATGGCATATTTTAAAATAAACGAATACAGTTTTGGGAGTGAACCTGCTTGAACGGGGGAATCCTAAAGAGTTTTACAAAGGCGTGAGTTGCATGACAAATGATTTTACCAAAAGATACAATAAAATTACTAGCCGTTATGGCCGATACGTTTTAAGTGGCTAAGATAATGTGCTGCGGACAATATGATATGATGTATGTTAACCTAGGGGATAAGTCCGGATAAACCCTAGAGGCCCTGACGAGGGCTAATGTAATGGTACGATATGTTATATGTAGCCATCCCGGGAGTAAGAGCTTAAGCGTGAGCGTTAGGTCTCACTATGGGGTCGAGAATAGTTCTCACCCAATCAGCACCCTGTAATGATCCTATGCCAGACGTACTTTCGTACTAAGTTAAGAAAAGCAATTGGCTCTTTGTCATTTTTAAACGATTAAAATGGAAAGGAAGTTCTTTTTATGAGCCCAAAAGGCTATATGGAATGATGTATGAAAAGCTTATAAGGGTCTTTACACGGCCAAACAAAATGGAACTTCCTTTGAAGACTAAGAAAATGTTTTCAACGAAAGAAAGAAAGCTTTCAATGAATAAGTTATGAAATGATCTTCAAGCATGTTTGAATATGGATTTTTAGCCTATGTATTAAAGGAAAGTTTTCAATGGATGCATTACGAATAATTCTTAAGTATGGTTGAATCGGATTCTAATCTTATGTGACATCATCCTTATCCATATCAAACATGTCTGACTTAAAGTATATGAGATGAGAAAGAAAGATATAGCATGTTGAAATTCCATGAATGAAGGCGTCTCTTCCTAAAAGAATGAATGTTGATATGAGAATAACATGCGAGGGTGTCATACAGCTTAATATGATTTTTAAAGGTAGTTAAATGCTTGATATGTGTTTATGCGTGTGACATGTATATTATATGATTGAAATGAAAAAGAATGATCCCTGTGCTTAGCTTATAGAAGGAAGTTTCTATGCTTAGCCTCGTCGCTTATCTAAGTGTTCAATTGCCTGTTAGTGAAGACGTTTGATCATTTAGAATCCTGGAAATGTGTTTAAGTGCTTAAGTGAAGTTTATGGTTAGTAACATTTCCATAAGAATTCTTATGAACATCTATTATGATAATAAAGTATGAAAACATGATATGTGACTAGTAAGGATAGTATTGCCTGCAATGGTTTTGGTTTTAAGGGGGTTGGGGGACACTCACTGAACGTGTGGTTGCTCATCCCACTACTCCTTCCCCTTTTCCCCAGGTTTTCTTATGACAGGAAGAAGTTGAGTCAGATAAGTGCGGAAGGAACGTATTATTGCTTGCAAGGCATCGTATGTGCCCATTTGAAGGGAACTTTCGTGTTTAATGAAGTCATCTAATGCATTCTTAGTTTATGAAGGTCTGTAAATGATTATTGAAGTTCATGTAATGCATATGGTATAAAGGTCGCTCTGTATGGCCGTCTGAGCCAACCATCAAGTTAAATTAGATGTCCCTTTGGTTTAATTTAGCTATGCCTTGGGATGTAAACCCCAATACTCCGGTTGTGTGAACCGTTGAGTTGTATCTTTTACTTTTTCTGCTTTAATTAACTATTCTGGTTGGTGTACTCCGAGCGGGTGGCTCGTCGAGTTATGAACTCCGGCGTGTGGCCGTTGAGTTATGTTTTATATATTTACGCTTCCGTTAATTTATAGGATTGTATTATAAGGCGTTTAGCCTGGAAACGATCAGTTTTCAGGGGAAACTCTGTCCGTTTCGTCCCAGGAACTAAGTAAGAAGTTAGGAAAGCGTAACGCTTCTAGCCTAGGGGCTGGGGGTGTTATATTGATGGTATCAGAGCCAGGTTTTTCTTACTCCGAAGAATTAGCTTTTCGTTAGTGATGATGAGGTAGTTAGATTCACTAATATGCTCCCTTATGTTTATCAAATGTTGCTCGTAAATGCATATGTGCTAGACGTGTATGTTGATTGAATCCTTCATATTGAGCTAGGGAAGGAATGATTGGAAATTGGCTGCCATAATTGATAATCCTACTAAATGGTACATTGCTGATGTGACTTTTGATTTGCCTGAGTGAAATTAAAGGATATTTTCGTATGCATGTGGGAAAATTTATGTGCTGATGGTACATTGGGTAAAAGTGTACCTACCGTTCTCCTTCTTTGTAATTGTTGCCTAAATCGTGCATTACTTGCTTCCTATCGTACGAATTACTATTCATGAATGGGGTGAGATGTTTTGGCCTGAACGAACCCTGATATACCCAGAAAGCTCAAGGGAGAAAGAACCTAGCAGACTTTGGAATTGTGCATCGTAGACGATCCCCTCCTAAGGCTAGTGACCGACAATAAGACTCCTATGATCGCCTACAAGATAGATGTACCTCGTAAGAACTCAACGTGAGCCTATGAGGCTATTGACGTCAACCATACCCACACAATTCTAGCCGCTCAACACCAATCTTTCCTAAATTGGATGGGGTTTAGAGCACGCCGTTGACCATAGACTGCAAAAGGAGGATTGCACGCATACCTACGTGCCTAGGTGTTCTATGTGACAACATATGGGTCCACATGCCTTAAAGATTTGTTATGATGTCATGTGCTGTGTAAGACCATAAGAATATATATAGATAGGATCGTTGTATGGAACCATCGACTTGTTTGTGATCAAATGCTGACAAAGTGAGTTTTTGTAATTGCTTGGTTTGAATTTAATTGAACCTGTGGCTGTATTAGTTAGAACGACTTGATATGTGTGGCTAGTTTCGTACCATGACTCTTGAATCATCATTCACATCAATGCTGGGTTCTCGCATTATAGTTGGATTAGTCGAACTCGATGTATGTAATGCATGACTAAATGAAGATAGAGCTGCATTTACTTGAATAACGTTCATGGACATATATATATATATATACCTTATGTTTAAGAAAGTAGTGTGGTAGAATACTCGGAATCATGTCAATCATGTATGTTTTCGTTTTGTAAATTGCTTGCTGAATGTATGTTAGTAGGTTGCATGTTATCTCCAATTCGTAAACTTGAGAATGCTGAAATGTTGATGCCATGTGATACTATTGTGCTCGAGTAATGCTATGTGGTGCAACGTGACTCTCTTATTATTCCCAATGTGTTGTAAAAGTTTCCTTGATGATCATCGTGATTCCACAAGTGACTGAATTCATGTTTTGGGATGAGACTACCGTATATAACCTTGCGATCTCATCGTCCCGGTTGCCACACCTTTAGATACTCACTTGTAGGTGCATATGCGTACAGTTATTGCCTGCCATGCAAACTGAGTCTAGATTATCAAAAATCTATGTTTCATTTTTTTTAAAACAAACTCAATATGGTTATCCATGCCAACTCATTTGTCTCACTTCAATGCGATTTGCCCTCGGCGCCAAAATAGAGCGAGTAGACGCCTGAAGAGATTGGCGAGGAGGAGGCTGGATACCATGAGCCATTTTCTTCCGATTTAAAAGATGTAGAGTCTGCAAAATGAAACCTTTTGAAAACTTACCGCATAGATCTTAGTTATGTACGTGCATTCTATGAAAGACCGAATTTAGATTTAGAATTTCGGGGACGAAATTCTTTTAAGGGGGGAAGAGTGTAAGACCCCGCAGTTTTGTTTTCCGTTAAGCTAACTAATTTCCTTTTTACGTTTTAAATTCGTATTTTTAGTAACTGTATGAGTTAAATTATTATCGTTGAGCTTTTGCGAACTATAATTTCATTAAAAGACGAGATTATTACTGCTATGACTGATTTCAAAGTCAATTCGTGCCATTATGCCTTTAAATGATATCGATAGTTTAATTTAGTTGTTATTCAATTTGTTTAGTCGTTTCCTGAAAACAATTAGGTTTTCAACCTTAGAATGAGTTTCGAGGTTTATTAAATGGGACTTCGGCGTATTTGGGTTCCAATAATTGATGAAAGGTTATGTTATCGATTTTAGTTTAGAACAAGGCGTTCGGGATTGGACTAGCGATTTAGGTTGATTGAGTTATTACCCCCAAAAAAAAAAAAAAAAAAAAAAGGGGCCGAAGCCCCTTCTTCCTCGGTAGAGAAACGCGACCAAGGGGGGGTTCTCTGCCCTGCCCCGCGAACCTCACGGCAGAGAAGCGAGGGAAAGAGAGGGAGAGTGAGAGAGGGGGAGGCCGGCGGTGTGCCACCACGCCGGTGGACGGCCGACCACCACCCAGCTCGCATGGGAGTCACACTCAGGGCGAGGAGAAGAGAGATCGAGAGATGGAGGGAATGAGGGTCTGTGCCACCAGTGGTCGACGCCGATGGGCATCCGCCAGGCGTCATCGGCAAGTGGGCACGGATTTGGCAACGAGGCACAACCGAGAGAGGGCTAGGAGTAGATCGGGCAGGGCCGAAGCTCGAACAAAATTCACATGCTAGGTGAGTTTCGAACCTCTTCTGCTCTATAAATTGAATCCCTTGCTTTATCCCCTTCGAATTGTACCTGAATCTATCAAAAATTGCAAGTTAGGGTTTGTGGGTTTGTACTGGTTGAGTCACGCGCGAAGAGCAGGGAGTGGGTGTTCGATTTTTGGCCTCAATTCAAGCTAAATTACATGCCTCTAGCGTCGAATCGAGGTGGGTGTTCCTCGCCTCCTAAATTATTACTAATTTCGCAAACGTTTTAGCAGAATCGATGTTGCATGTTAGACTAGCATAGCCTAATTTAGAACGTGCTACTTGAGGTTTACAATTCGAAGTGAATTACATGCCTTTAGCGTTAATTCAAATGTATGTAACCATTGAATGCCTAAGTTTATAATTCGAAGTGAATTATACGTGTTTAGCGTTAATTCGAATGTATGTAACTATTGAATGCCTAAGTTTATAATTCGAACTGAATTATACATGTTTAGCGTTAATTCGAATGTATGTAGCTATCGGAGGCCTGAATTTATAATTCGAAGTGAATTACATGCCTTTAGCGTTAATTCGAATGCCTGTGACCATTGAATGTTTGAGATTTTACATCGAAATGAATCAAATACCTTTAGCTTCGAATCGAACCAATTTAGTTAATCATGCCTCAGTTATCAATTCGAAGTAAATTTAGCATGTTTAGCATCGATTCAAGTTAATTAGTTGATGCATGAAAAAGGATTATAAACGAAGTTAGTTTAATGTGTTTAAAATCGATTCAAGTGAATTTAGCTAGTTCATGCCTAAAAGTTTAGTTCAAAATGAATTACGAATGCTTTGAATCGACATACGAACACTTAGTTAATGCGTGCTCGTTCAGTAGCTTCTAAATGAATTATGAATGCTTTGAATCGGCACATGTACACTTAAACAATTCATACTCAATTAATAGTTTCGAAAGGAGATGAGTGTGCTTGGAATCGATACTTGTGTAATTAGTTAGTTTATACCTGAGTAGTAACTTTGACGTAATAAATGAATGCCTAAAGTCATATTATGTTTAAGTGGTTTATTTAGATTCGAATTGTAATTTCCATACAAATAATGAATGTTTAGATCCGCATTATGTCTAAGTGACCTAAATGGGTTCGAATAGCAACAGTGACATAATAAACGGAAACTTAGAATCGTATTATGCTGAAATAGCTCAATTAGACTTGAAATATAACTTCTAACCAACGTTTATGAATGTTTGGTCGTTCTATGATCGTGTATGAACTTCGAAGTGCATCGTACGTGTTTGAAGTTTATGTATATAAATGTTTAATCAGTCTATGATCACCTATATGCTTAACTATCCTATAAAGGCCTACTAACTCTGAAGTAAGTTATAAATGCTTAGAACCTTATCGTGTATGAACTCCCAAGTAAAATTCTATAATTTTATATGTGTACGTGATGGTATATATATACGTACGTATGCTTACTACAACGCACCGCTAAGTGGCGCTGCTTACCCTGGTAAGTACTTAAACCTTATCTTTTCATAAATTAGTATGATAATATGTTGTGTTGATAAATCGATGAAACGAGTTGGTAGTTGGATGGTTTGAGGAAATAATTATGAGCGTTCGAGGTTTTGTGGTACGGTGCAAGTGAGGAGGCAGACTGGGTTGTGAAATGATCGCAATCGTATGGATTGCGAGGCCATGTGTGGCTCGATGTGATGAATTAATTATGAAGTGTTTGAATGTGATATATGTGAACCCCTTTCCCTTCTATTTGCTCAAGTTGCATTATGTGCATAAGGGTGAGATTTACAAAAGAAGGATTTCATGTTTTGAAATAATAGTAGCCACAAATATTAGAGCATGATGGCATATTTTAAAGTAAACGAATACAGTTTTGGGAGTGAACCTGCTTGAACGGGGGAATCCTAAAGAATTTTACAAAGGCGTGAGTTGCATGACAAATGATTTTACCAAAAGATACGACAAAATTATTAGCCGTTACGGCCGATACGCTTTAAGTGGCTAAGATAATGTGCTGCGGACAATATGATATGATGTAATGTTAACCTAGGGGATAAGTCCGGATAACCCCTAGAGGCCCTGACGAGGGCTAATGTAATGGTCCGATATGTTATATGTAGCCATCCCGAGAGTAAGAGCTTAAGCGTGGGCGTTAGGTCTCACTATGGGGTCGAGAATAGTTCTCACCCAATCAGCACCCTTTAATGATCTTATGCCAGAAGTACTTTCGTACTAAGTTAAGAAAAGCAATTGGCTCTTGTCATTTTTTTTTAAACGATTAAAATGGAAAGGAAGTTCTTTTCATGAGCCCAAAAGGCTATATGGAATGATGTATGAAAAGCTTATAAGGGTCTTTACACGGCCAAACGAAATGGAACTTCCTTTGAAGACTAAGAAAATGTTTTCAACGAAAGAAGGAAAGCTTTCAATGAATAAGTTATGAAATGATCTTCAAGCATGTTTGAATGTGGATTTTTAGCCTATGTATTAAAGGAAAGTTTTCAATGGATGCATTACGAATGATTCTTAAGTATGGTTGAATCGGATTCTAATCTTATATGACATCATCCTTATCCATATCAAACATGTCTGACTTAAAGTATATGAGATGAGAAAGAAAGATATAGCACGTTGAAATTCCATAAATGAAGGCGTCTCTTCCTAAAAGAATGAACGTTGATATATGAATAACATGCGAGGGTGTCATACAGCTTAATATGATTTTTTTTTTTTAAAGGTACTTAAATGCTTGATATGTGTTTATGCGTGTGACATGTATATTATACGAATGAAATGAAAAAAAAAGGATCCCTGTGCTTAGCTTATAAAAGGAAGTTTCTATGCTTAGCCTCGTCGCTTATCTAAGTGTTCAATTGCCTGTTAGTGAAGACGTTTGATCATTTAGAATCCTGGAAATGTGTTTAAGTGCTTAAGTGAAGTTTATGGTTAGTAACATTTCCATAAAAATTCTTATGAACATCTATTATGATAATAAAGTATGAAAACATGATATGTGACTAGTAAGGATAGTATTGCCTGCAATGGTTTTGGTTTTAAGGGGGTTGGGGAACACTCACTGAACGTGTGGTTGCTCATCCCACTACTCCTTCCCCTTTTCCCCAGGTTTTCTTATGACAGGAAGAAGTTGAGTCAGATAAGTGCGGAAGGAACGTATTATTGCTTGCAAGGCATCGTATGTGCCCATTTGAAGGGAACTTTCGTGTTTAATGAAGTCATCTAATGCATTCTTAGTTTATGAAGGTCTGTAAATAATTATTGAAGTTCATGTAATACATATGGTATAAAGGTCGCTCTGTATGGCCGTCTGAGCCAACCATCAAGTTAATTAGATGTCCCTTTGGTCTAATTTAGCTATGCCTTGGGATGTAAACCCCAATACTCCGATTGTGTGAACCGTTGAGTTGTATCTTTTACTTTTTCTGCTTTAATTAACTATTCTGGTTGGTGTACTCCGAGCGGGTGGCTCGTCGAGTTATGAACTCCGGCGTGTGGCCGTTGAGTTATGTTTTATATATTTACGCTTCCGTTAATTTACAGGATTGTATTATAAGGCGTTTAGCCTGGAAACGATCAGTTTTCAGGGAAAACTCTGTCCGTTTCGTCCCAGGAACTAAGTAAGAAGTTAGGAAAGCGTAACGCTTCTAGCCTAGGGGCTGGGGGTGTTACAGAAACATATTGAATTACCTAGACTAATCCAATCAACATCCTTTCAAATGTCCTTGTTTTTAGTCTTGGTTATGGATTTTTTGATTGTTAGGTTTTCCTCTTAACAAACAACTCTCCTTCAAGAATTGTTAAATTAGGTTCTACTTTGTTGCTCTAATAGTAAGTTTCCCATGTCAGTACTTCACTCAACTACCTAGTATAAGCAAATTAGGCTAAAAATTTACTTACGATAGTCCATCCATAAGATAGAATTCAATCATACCAATTTAGATGAAGCACAAATATTAAAAATTAAAGATTCAACATCAATACTTTGGTTAGCAAGTCCCTAGATTAATTAAAACTACTCACACATAATTGGAGTTAACAACATCTAAACAAGAGTTTTTAAAAAGAGATTAAAAGGAAATAAAACTTACCAACAATGGTGGTATTCAATGGCTTCCTAATCTTTATGCCTCGAAGTGCCAACGTCCCACTTCAATTCCATCTCTTGGTCGAAAGAAAACTTAAAAATACTAAAATTAATGATAGAACTGAGGTAGATGTGAGTCATGGATGCTTTTGCTCTCCTCTCTTTGCAGCCGAAAAAACCCTATTTAGGCATGAACTCAGTCGTCCTTAACCACAAGGTGAAGAAAGACGAAAAGATAAGTAGTTTTAAACTCCCCACGGATCATGGCCTCCATGTAGTGTCCATGGTTGGCTCTGTCTCAAAATTATCTAGTTCTTCTTTCTTCTCCGCGGGCATAGTGACTTAGGGGCATCCGTGGGGAGTCAAGACATACTCAATTGGGATCAAAGCAAAGGGGAAAAGGTCCAAAAACCTACAAGACATAGAAAAGAACCATACCCAAGCGTAAAATGGGAATGGAAGTGTAGATTATAACATGTTGTTCATAATTCTCACTAAAAATGCAACATAATTACTCAAAAATGAAGTATAGTATAAGCATTTATTTGTTAGGCTATTTCTTAGGCGTTCATATGAAGTTAGTAGCTATAGTTTGGGTTAATGAGATTGTCTTAATTACTTTTCTTACTCTTGTGTTATATTAGGTAGAAAGTTAGTTCTTCATTGAGTTTGATAATAATTATTGCCATGTAGTAGTTTAGTCATTGCTCATTTAATTATTTTAGTTTTTTTATGTTCAAGTCTTGTTAGTTCATGTTATTATGATAGTTTGGCTTAGCCAGTGGCCTAATTTTATACCTTATCCCTGAATAGATGACCATAGTCATACGGTTGCAGCATTAGGTTTTACACTAATAAAATCTAAGAACAAGTTTTTGGCACTATTGTCGGGTACAATGGTATAAGATTAGGTCACTCTTTTGTTTTATTTGATAGCATTTTTTTGCTAGTCGTGCATGTTATGCTATTACTTTGTTTGTGTGTTTTTCCATTATCATTTGCTCTTAAAAAAGAAACGAATCAAAAAATCAAAAATTGAAAAAATTAAAAATTGAAAAAAATAGGCAAGTTTGCTTTCCATTTCATTAAGTTTGGTCATGAGCCATTTTGGAGTTATCTTTTCAGATTGAACGATTTTATGCTAAATATGTGGATCAAATGTTAGAAAAATAGGAAGTATGCAAGGTTATTCTTGAGTGTGCAACCCCTGAGACTCGAGTGATTTTAGAATTCATGTGCAATGCTGGTATTCTTTTCAAAGCTGCTCACGAAGCATAGGAGTTTTTAAGACCTTGGGTTGAAGTCAATGGGAATATGAAAATTCTAGGAGCTATAGTTACCTCACTCCTGACCTTTATGTGATGCATGCGACACCCCTAGATGAGGGCTAATTTGAGGGTATATCTTATGAGCACCCTCATGCTCTATCTTTTCCTATTTACATGATTATTATTGTTCCTTTGATAATGTTACAGATTCTTATCTATCACTTAGTAGATTACATAGATTAGAGGCATTTGCCGCTTTTAATAAGGAGTGTTACTTGCATGATTTACTTGATACTGGCCTTAGTTTAGGCTCTCCAACACTTGAGGTTTGGCTATATGAGGACTTCGATTTCAGCAGTGTGTTATTGATTTCGGTGGGGAATGATTTTTATATTGATACACATTTCACCAACCATAAGGAAGTGAGTGATCCCTCATCTCATTTAGCAAATGTACCCTACCAGCATGGTTTAGTGACGCCCCTGAGAGTAGTCTAACCATTCATGATTCCTCTCTCCTTTGGTTCCCTTAGAAGAGCCCAAGGAGGAAGAAAGAACTGAGGTTGATGCTAGCTTTGATGATAAGCATGACACCTTTGTTGAGTCAGAGGATATCTTTGCTAAGGAGCATTCATTTTGGGAGCCCTATGTTATCAAGTTGAGTAAGGTTATACCTTCTGCGAAGATTATTGATCCCATTTCTATTGAGTCTTCCCCCAACATAGCTCCTATTTCTCCCACTTTAGCTCCTTCTTCCCCTAGTTTTTCAAGTTTGTTTGGAGCATCCTGAGTCCACCTTTCTAAATTATAATACTTTTATACCTACTGTCATTATTCAAATCAAACACTTGATGATATTGACATAGAAAGACTTAAGGATCGTAATCAGGAGGAGGACTTGATTTTAAGTAATCTTGGTGGCACTCATTTTCATATTTCATTTAATTGGTTTTGGCTAGGTCTGCTACCCTCCCTTTTTATACATGTTGGGCTTTATTTAGGACATACAAACCACTCTAGATGGTCTATTCATTCATATAGTCACATTAGTTGTAGACCATTGATACATGTTTTTGATTTTCCAGATTTCACGTGTCTTTCATGATGGGGACTAGAGTTTTGATAAGCTCAGGAAAGCCTTGAGTTACATTTCACTTATGTTCTACATTTAGGGTAGACCTGTTAATTATTTCTATGGTTTTTATAAGGACTGTTCCCTATCATTTGATACATTGTTATAGGATTTGGTGGGTATTGATATGAATAATAGTTTCCAAGCTAAGATGGACGGCTAATGATGCACCATGGGCCTCCTTGACACCATTATAGTGACATTAGTTTAGGTACATTTAGCACCAAACCTGATATGATCGTTCCACTCCTCTGTTCTCATTTTTCTTTTCTTTCTTTCTTTTCATATATACTTGTGGATAGCTAGGATTCTAATTTTGTGATGAAATTTGGCATTTATTGAGTCGAGATGGCCATGATCACCATTGTTTTCTTTGTGTATTTTGTTTTATGTGCGGTTGTTGGTGGTGTATTTTGTTTTCTGAAAATTTATGAGCATAGTTTGGTTTTGTTCTTTGTTGATGGTATCATGCAACTGTTTTGGTAAGGTTTGTGTTGACTTTGCAGTTGTGTTGGTTATATGCTTGCTTTTTAGCACCTTGGTTCTTGTAGCGCGGACACTGTGGGGCTTTGGTATAGGGGTAAGGTGCCCATTTGTATATAAATTTTGAAAATTTTCCCCAAAAAAAAGTTGTTTTGCTTTGGATAAATGTGCCTTTTTGGGTAATTGTTATCCTATGTTGCTAAGTTATATCCTCATATGCAAATAGACTTTGTATGATGGGATGTCTAGTTTAGGATATAGTTCTGGCATCTCATATAACCACATCTCATATTTGTGATTTTGTGCCTACCTTGCTGGCTTTACCATCAATTCTTTAGGTCATGAACTTTTTGTTTGCCTGGCTGCCTTCTTGTTTAAAAAAGGAAAAAGAAAAAAGAGGTGAATAAAAACCTAGCACCAATGTTCAAAGCCACTGTCTTTACTTCGTATCTTTAATTTGCTCGAATATGCGCTATAGTTACTTGATCACCCATCTATTTGGACAATGAAATAAGCATATTGCATAATCTAAATAAACCCCATTCCATAGGGAAGGCATGAATATTCATAAGTCAAGTAGGTCGAGGATTTAAACTTGATAACCATAAAAAAAGGAAAAGAGCAAAGAAGTCAATTAGGGAAGGACACGAAGATCATGTCAATGTTAGCAACCTTGGTTTCTAAGGAGTGATACACATTGTAGATGCAGTAAAGTGTACATATTATTTTATATTGTTGTGGGAGGTGAAAAATGGGAGCAAGATTATATCTTATGACTAAGATGTCTTTTGATTGTACATTTTGTTTTTACATATATATATGGATTCACCTCCTGGGAATGCAATCACCCATGAATGTTCGGGCTCGTGTGCTATGTACTTTTATAATTTTCTAGAAAATGGATTTATTTTTTTAATTTTAATTTTTTATTGTAAGTCAGGCAGAACTAGGATGAAAATGACGAGCGAATGGGCCTTACCCCTGACTAGAGAACCCGGCTGGGTTCCCTGGACAAAACCAGGTTCAATCCCATATGATTAGGCCCTGCCACTTTCTTTAGCCTGACCTAGAATCTGGGTCCAGGTATGATCTAAGAACTCGGATAGGTTCTTGAGTCAAATCAAACACCCCTGATTCTGGTCTAGGTAGATTCCACTGCCTTGGTCCGAATATGTTATCACAAGAATAGCAATCCAAGAATAGATTTCGAATGAAATAGTGAAAAACGTTAATCTTTAGCTAAATAGACTCCCTAGTGAGTTTTAAAAAAACTTACAAACTATGAAACCTTTCGAAGCGTATCATACTGATAGGACACCATAAGGACAAATTGAAGCTGCTTTACAAGGATTTTGGAAAGACCCCTGAGCAATCCCTTGTATAGGGATTGTCCTGACTCCTTGGTTAGAACTGACGCTTTAGATTCGAGGCAATGGTACAGTGACAGGATGGAATCCTGAGCAATCCCTTGTATGCATCCTATCACCGTTCGTTGTCATGAATGACCTCTACTAATTAATATGGGAAATTAAAAGATTAATCATACTAACACACATTCATACAGTAAAATAGAATCATTCATATTAACAAAACACAAAGTTCATCCAAAATGAGCCAAAAAGATAAAATTGTTCAAATTGTTACAGCGGGAGGAATGAAACTGTCTTGCAAGTTTACATCTTTGCCAAATTGCAATTAGTTAAATTTCATTTAAAAAAATAGTACAAAGAAAGGACGAGAAAGTTATAAAATGCGCCCTCAACATAACCCTACCTGGATCCTTTAGGGACCGCGCAAAAGAGGGTTTACCAAACTGATGTGATTTTCCTCTCCTAACATCATCCCTTCTTTTTAGAAAAAAGTTTTTAACTCTCTTTTCTCTAGCTTTGTGCTGCTCTCAATGGTTGTTTGACATACCTCAGCCCAGGGGTTAGCCCCCTTTTCATAGCTGTTGAAGAGGCTCTGTGAATCGGACTAGGAGAAGGAGACCTAATCTTGTTATGGTTAAATTTCAGACTGTGTTAGCAGATTGGAGCTCTAATTAATTAGTAGAAACTAATTTAATTTAGCTCAACATTCCAGTTGGCATTGAATAATGTCGAACTCAACCTAGTAGGAATAGGTTTCGGCTAAAAGGAGGGAACTGAGTGCTCCTGCTCTTGAGAACCCGACCAAGTTCACATGGAACTGGCCCATTGGGCTAATTTTTCTGCATCCTTAGCTCATTTCTATTTCCTCTCTATTTAATTCTGAATTATCAATCTGCTAGGTCCTTAAACATTTAAACTGGATTATTGATTTTATCATCCGGCCTATTAAAATAGAATACTATTTTTAGGCATCTACAATTAGCCCCCACTTTGGCCAAGTCAGGGTATGGCCAAGGTCAAAGTAAATAGTTGCCCCTTGCAATTGTCTATCTAGCAGTAATGATGTATAATCCGCGTCTGACTGTCGAGGAGCATGATGCATTTCGTCCTTAAATTCAAGTGTTAGTGCACTTCTTTGTTGCTAGAATAGCAGACCTCCTTATCGGCCGACCAAACTTGTGAATTCCCCTTTTCGTTAGAGTAGGGAACCTTCTTACCATTCGAGTAGATTTTCATACCATCGGAATGACGGATCTTCTAATCGATCAAACAAACTTATGAATTCACTGTTTCGCTGAATTAGTAGACCTTCTTACCGGTGAAGCAGATTTCCATGGTGCTGGAGTAGTGGATCCCCTTGTCGATTAAGCAGATTTCCTTGTCCCTAGAGTAGTGGACCTCCTTGCTGGTCGAGCAGATTTCTATGTTGCTAGAGTAGCGAACCTCCTTACTAAAAATCCTTGTCGGTCAAGCAAACTTTTGAATTCCCCGTTTTGCTGGAGTAGCAGACCTCCTTGCCGGCCGAGCATATTTCAATGTCACTAGAATAGGATACCTCCTTTTTGGTCGAGTAGATTTCTACATCATTGGATTAGTGGATCTTTTTGCTGATCAAGCAGAATGTCAGAACTATCACTTTTAGCTTCTAGATTTGATGAATACCTTCCCAAGAATTTTTTTTTTCTTTGTATGTATGTTCTAAACGTTCATTAGCTTCTTCTTTGAATGTTTTGAAATAACCTCAGAGGTATTGCATTAGCTTCTCTAAAAATTGCATGCTTTGCCTTGGATACTCAAGGATGCAGAGTAGCCTTTGGATCCACTTTGTTTTGGCTTTTTCCTCTTTTGTAATTTTCAAGAGAAACAAAACCATGTGATAGTGGGAACCCAGACGAGTTCTTTAACCATTCCTTGTCTTTGCTCTTTCAACTTTGTTGCCATGCTTGTGTTCTTTTGATGCTTGTAAGCACCCATGCTCATAGAGATCCCGACCAGGTCCTCATAACTTATCTTATTTGCCTGTTTGTCTTCTCTTTGCTTAAGTTTTGGGCTCTTTATGGTGGGAAGCCTGAAGATTTGTTGCCAAATCCTTGAAAGTTGGTGGCTTCTGAGCTTACAAACATGCAGCCAGATCCTTGTGAACTTAGTGGCAGTTAGGCTGGAGACCTATTAGCTAAACCCCTCTAATCTTGTTAGCGCGCGAACCCGAAGATCGGTAGCCAGATCCCTATGAATTTATTGGTGGTTGAGCTTGAAGATTGATCCTTGAGAACTTTATAACATGAGATATTGAGATGCCAAACCTTTAGGTATTCACCTTTTTTGCCACTCGGGCTTTGAAGTCATCTCCTTTTGATGGGAGACTGTTGAATCCCAAGATGTCCTGGACATTAAAGCATCCTTCTTTGTTGACGTGTCCTCTATGGCTAGATTCTCTTAAACTTGAGCTCCTGATAGGGTTAGTACCTTAGGTAATGATGCTTGTGTAAAGCCTTCATTAAGATTAGAGCCCCCACTTTGACTAAATCTGAGTAACATAATATTCAAAGTATAAATGTCTTTTGTGATAGTTGTTGATACCTTCTTAAACCTTTGATGTAGAGTCATGACTGTCCAGGGTTGTATGCCCTTCTTGCAGGGTTGTTTTGCAGGCTATTACACTCTTCTTCAATCCAAGGTTGCGAAGTGATCAAGGCGGAGCGCAATCTAATAAATAGGCTAAGGATCTACGTAATGATACTACGAAAATGTAATGACTATGCAGACTCAATTGTCCTGACCATGCAAACATGATTGCGCTAATTATGCAGACACGCTAATGGTGACTATGCAAACATATAATAACCCCGCCCTGTATGCATGCTGGTCTCATACTAAGTTTGGGCTCCATTAGATAAGGCTCGAACAAGTGTAGAAGATGACGGGTTAGATGCAGCAATGTTTTGTGGTTTGGGATTAGGGATAATATATGAGGTGACTGCTGAGTTAGGCCAGGTCATGGGGCGTAAGCTGCCTAAGGTAGAAAATCTTTCTTTTTAAGGTAGGAGTACACTTTGCATTAAATTGCTCCCGTTCTGAAGAAGCCTCCAATTTTTATTTACTATAATAGAAGTTCCACATGTGAGAGAATAATGATAGCCGAAGCTGCTTTTGCTAGTTTTGGCTTTAGTAGCCCCCAGTCTAGTAGAGTAAATGCGATCTTCCCATCTTAGGAAGATACTTTTTATGGTGTTTCCTAGAGTAGCCACTAGTTTAATGCAAAGAATATGATTATTCTGTTGATTTAGAGAGTACACAACCACAAGAGGGGGTGAATTATGGTGTCCGATTTTCGCAAGTTGCTGGCAAACAGTCTTAGGCCCTGTTCGCACAGGTTGTTTCTGAGATAAGCAGAAGCGAAAATCCAATAAAATTGAATGCGGAAATAATGGACACAGGATTTTTACGTGGAAAACACCTCTAGCCCAACTGAGGTTAAAAACCACGACCTACCTCCTGTAGGATTTAAACACTTCACTAAACGGGCTAATCACGTTACAATAGTAATACACCTTGTTATAAATTGCAACCCACGTAACCGTCTTCCCTGAGACAGGTTACCCCACGTCTAAAATCCCCTTGATTTGGACACACACTCAACTCACTTTTGTGAAAGAAGAGTATAAAGAAAAACACCCTATTACAATGCTTCTCAACTAAGCTAATATAGGGTACAATGAAATCCTAGTATGCCAACTTTGAAAGCTCAAATAACTCACTCACTAGACACGGTTTTCTTTTCAAACTTTTAAGCTCATGAACACTGAATTTTTCTTTTTGAAAACTGATGCTTCTATCGTTCTAAGAAGCGACTTTATATAGTGCTGTGAAAAACAATTCCTCAAATTTTTGGAAACTAAAATCCCTAAAGAATATAGAATTCTTTAGCCACAAGGGATGAGGAAACATGAGCTGGAAACACTTCCTAAACCGTGTGCATAAGGCGGTGATTCTCAGCAACTAGCCCATGTTTTTCTCAACAACCTTATCCACTTGCCAAAAATTGGATATTCTTTTTATTCAAAAAGATTTTGCAAATCCCCTTAGATTTTAATAATTGTTTTTTAGGATAAGGGGTAAGATACTCCATAAAAAAATCTTTCTTGCAAATCTTTGAAGAAGCTGCTCAAAATCCAAAAGATAAAAATCGTGCAAAACAGTTTTTCGCAGCTTATTCTGGAAACACCCTGATCACCCTATTTCCAGGATTGTTCTGAAGGGTGATTCGAAATATTTACCAAAAGAAAATAAAGCCGTTTCAAGTAAGTGGTAAGTTAAGAGTTTCTGATTTGCATATTAACAAGAGTCTAAAAATATAAAACCAAATTAAATCAAGACATCTTGTTGTAACCACTAGTCATCTTGTAGAGAGACGAATCTGCTGCAAACACTTCACAGAACTTGTTCCTCACGGCTGCACTTATATCCTATGCTTCAAACACTTCACAGGACATGTTTCAAACGCCTTACAGAGCCTGTTTCTCATGGTTGTTCTTACATCGCTGACTTGAGTACCTGTTCTTGATAAACCATTAGTCAAGCAGTTTTAATATATTGAAAAACAGCAGTAAGGCCCTATTGGTAAAGCCTGTTTGGAACAACAACAACAACTATAATACTTGGATTTGTTATCATCAAAACCTTGTATATTCTGACAAATTCCCCCTTTTTGATGATGACAAACCAAGTGACCATATTGACTTTCAAGGACAATTGGAGTGATTAGTGCCAATTATTTATAGGACCGACAATTCACATGAAGCAGTTAGTATCAAAAAAGTGTAAGAAATTTAACTCGTCCATGGCAAAACTAAAACAATATTGGTCAACCTATCTTCCCCCTTTTGGCATCATTAAAAAGTAGGGGCGAACCGTCAAACATAGGGTGTTTGCTATCACCACCACTTGGGTAATGGAGGAAAGTCAACAGGCAATACACTCAAGTGTGTTGGTACAGTAATGGGATTGGCCATCCTAGTCACACACAAGCAATTCACAATAGAAAGCAAGCAAGGCAAAGTCAATCAAAAAATAAGATAACCTGTCATTCACTAAACGAGTGCAACAGAAAGTACAAACTAGCAAGAGAGGATAACCAACAGAAGTGAGAACAGGCTATGAGAACAACATATCGGGGGTGATCAGAGAGCAGGGGGGAAAATTTTGCTGAGAGGGAAGAGAGAAGGGCGAGGATATCTTCATGGCGTTTTGCATTGAGAGCCTTTTCCTCATCCAGGGCAGCCTTTACCGCAGTAAGCTCAGCACTGAGTCGAGAGTTTTCTTCCAAAGCAGCCTCAAGCTTGACTGAGGAACTGCCAGGAACAGGAGGACGGGGTGTTCTGGTCCCCTGTTCTGAGGCAGACCCCTCAACCAAAGTGTATCCACACCCCATAAGGGTGTTACTCCCAATCTCATCAATGAACTGAGCACCCACCTTCTTCTGCAGAGTCACCCCAAAGTGCTCAAACACACTAGTCAGGAAGAAGCCGTATCCCAGGTCATGTTCCCTGGAGGTGTTTGCAATTCTTGCTATGTGGCGAATCATGATGGCAGGAAGGTTGATTTGCTCTTCCTTGTCCATCAGATCCATCAAACACTGATCCATGGCATCAGCAAGATTGCGACCCTGGCCCCTGGGGATGACATTCTTGATGATAAACCAGAATATCAATTGATGGAGCGATGTCATGTCCCCTTTCTTCACGGACTTGGGTGTTTGGAGGCTTGATTGCTGGCTAAATTTTTGGGCGAGCTCCAGCAGCCTGGCTGTCCCTAGAATAGTCTTGTCTTCTCTTACATATATATCAAAGCCCGAGGAGGGAATCCCCGGAATTTTCCCTAATATCTTCGCATCAAAGCGAAGCTGTTGCCCATTAACAATACTTATCACCACTCCTTCGGTGACAGTGCAGTTGGCATAGAACTCTGCCAACTCATGTACAGAACACCCCAGTTGGGTGTTTGTAAACAGCTCATACCACCCCCGTGCACGTAGCTTGTGCAGAAACACCCCCAGACCCTGTTCCTTAAAATATTTTACCTTGATAATTTTGCCCCTGACTACCCGTCTCTGAAGCAGTTGGGTCAGTTTGGCTAAGATTGACGGACGGGGTAGACTTCTTGGCTCTTTTAGGTTGAGGCTCAGTAGGAGGGTCTTGGGTGGAGGCGTGTTTGAGAGAGGCTTTTCTCTTGGGAGTTTTGAGGGGTGATGGTTTGGAGGGTAAAGTGGAGGTTGATTTTGGTGCAGGTAGAGGCTTATCCTCTGAGGACTTTGAGAACACGGGAGTGCCCTATTTGAAGGCGGTGTTCTCAGTGTCGCTATTTGATGAAGGCTCCGAGGAGGAATCAATTTCCTCAACAACAGGGGATGACTGTTTGGTAGGACAAGGTGTGGAGTGGAAGGCAATTCGGGCTGATTTTCGAGTTGGCCTGGCTGTAGGTTTGGCCGAAGAGAAGATTTGTAGTTTTGGTTTGACAGGGGTTTCACTTTTTGAGGGTTCTTCAGTCTGGCCGCTTTTAGACCTTGATGGAGGTCGTGTTCTTGGCATTCTAGTATGCCTAGCCACAATTTTGTATCGTTTACGTTTCTCACCGGTTGGTGGTACCGGTGTGGCTTGTTCAGGCTTCATGGGAGACTTCTTCATTTGACCACTACTTCCCCCTTCTTCTTTTGACAAATCCTCCCCTAGGTCATCCCTAAAAATCTCAGGCCCTGTTTCTAGCCCTATTTCCTGCTCTGGAAATAGCCCAAGTGAACTGATGTCATCTAGTCCATGATCGAACAGAAAGATTTCATCTAAAGGCCCAATTTCTCTTTCAGATGCCCCAACAGGTTCTTGGGGTTTACATGCCCCCGTTTCTCCAAACAAAATCAATTCCCACCCAAATTTGTAAGGGATGTCTTCTAATTTCAGATTCACTATTCTAAGGTCGATGCTTTTCAAAAACCCAAAAGGTTTATAGACAATGGGTCGAGAAGGTTCAGTAGTTTTACCTTCCATGAGGGCCGTCAGAAATTATGTAGGCGCAAGCAGGGCTGTGGCTGTTTGCAAGGCTTTGCTCTGTATCTGGTCGCCCTGAGTCGACGTCGAGGAGCTCTCAGAGCTAATGGGAGACGCCATTTTTCAGAGGAAGGAGTGAGATTAGGGCTTCTTAAACAGAGTTTCAGAGCAAGAGAGTTTCGGTGGAGGTGAGAGATTGAGCAAGAGAGCTTTAAAGAGAGAGAGAGACATGCGAAATCTTTAAAAGATTTTGCCCGTTTTGCAACGGGCTTTTGCATTTATTTAGGCCGCGCACGCCTCGGGAAGAGATTAGCAATTTTCAATTTGTTGCACATATTTGACAAACAAGAGGCGTACCTGTTTCTGGTGCTTGTTTCTTGAGGTTACTTGCTCGGTAACATGGGACAATAAGGGCAATCTCATTAGACCTCAACGAGTGTCAGCAAGTTGTAAACCTCACATATGCCAAACATAGCACAGAAGTTGATTGCAAACAAAAATTTAACATGTTGTGCCCGTAACTTTTAAATTTTGCAAACAGGGAGAGAGAACAGGTTGGCCAGGTTGTTCTAATTAAGCCTAGTTCGAGTCTATTCCTTTCAAATTGTTCTCTACCCAATGCTTTTGTGAATATATCAGCAATTTGATTTTCAGTGGCACAAAAATTCATTGAGATCACTCCCTTTTCAACATTGTCTCTTAGAAAATGATGACGAATGTCAATATGTTTTGTTCTTTTGTGTTGACATGGATTTTTGGCAATGTTAATTGTACTTGTATTGTCACAATAAATAGGAATGCATCCTATGTCAACACAAAAGTCCTTGAGTTGTTGTCTTATCCATAATAACTGAGCACAACAAGATGCAGCTGCCACATATTCAGCTTCTGCTGTGGACAAGGCAACAGAGAGTTGTTTCTTGGTTGCCCAAGATACCAAACAAGGTCCAAGAAAGTGAGCCATACCTGAGGTGCTTTTTCTATCAACCAAGAAACCTGCATAATCAGCATCAGCATACCCAACAAGATCAAAGTTGCAACCTCTAGGATACCATAAGGCTAGATCAGGTGTATGTTTTAAGTATCTTAAAATCCTTTTTACAGCCTTAAGATGAGTTTCTTTAGGGTTAGACTGAAAATGTGCACATAGACCAACACTGAAAACAATGTCAGGTCTACTAGCCGTCAGGTATAGGAGTGACCCTATCATGCCCTTATAGGATTTCTCCTCAACTGAGGGACTACCATCATCCATTACCAGCCTGGTTGAGGGAGAGATGGGAGTATCAATGGGCTTGGCCGACTCCATCTTAAAGCGCTTAAGTAACTCTTTGATATACTTTTGTTGATGGATTATGGTGCCGTTTGAAGTTTGCTTGATTTGCAAGCCTAGAAAGAAATTAAGCTCACCCATCATGCTCATTTCAAACTCACTCCTCATCATTTTTGAAAATTCATTGCACAAATCATGATGAGTTGCACCAAATATGATGTCATCGATATATACTTGGACAATCAACAAATGTTCCCCCTTAGATTTTAGAAACAAGGTATTGTCTACCTTGCCTCTTGTAAAACCATTTTCTAATAAAAAGCTTGACAACCGCTCATACCAAGCTCTAGGGGCTTGTTTTAAACCATAAAGTGCTTTATCAAGTTTGAAAACATGGTTAGGAAATCCATTACTTTCAAAACCAGGTGGTTGTTTGACATACACTTCTTCTTTGAGGTACCCATTTAAAAATGCACTTTTGACATCCATTTGATACAACTTGATCTCCATATGGGCTGCAAATGCTATCAAGATTCGAATAGCCTCCATCCTTGCAACAGGTGCAAAGGTTTCTTCATAATCAATTCCCTCTTCTTGGTTGTAGCCTTGAACCACCAGCCGGGCCTTGTTTCTAGTGACTGTTCCGCACTCATCCAGCTTGTTACGGAACACCCACTTGGTTCCAATGATTGTTCTATCCTCTGGCCGTGGCACAAGGTGCCATACCTTGTTCCTTTCGAACTGATGGAGTTCTTCTTGCATAGCTGTGACCCAATCTGAATCTGCAAGGGCTTCATTAATATTCTTAGGCTCAATTTTTGAGAGAAAAGCATAGAAAGCACAGAAATTTTTAAGTCTAGATCTAGTTTGAACTCCTGCATTAATATCAGACAAAATTTGATCAAGAGGATGTGAACGTTGGTATTTCCATGATCGTGGTAAAAGTGGGTTCACAGACTCGCTCTCCATCCTAGCTGGAATACTCGGTGAAACAGGTTCAGAACCTGTTCTCGAGCCTGTTTGGGAGCTTGTTCCTGGATTTATCCCTGAAGGATTCGGCTGGTGTTGTCCCGAACAGGGTTCCACCCTGTTTCCCCCTGTTTGGTTCACACCTTGCTTACCTTCCTGAAGAACAGCCTCAGGCCTTGCTTCCTCCGATTGATCCTTACCTTGTTCACCTTGAAGCAGCACGTCTTTTCTAACAAGACCTAGTTCGAAGTCTTCTTCCTGTGCATCATTCTCGCTTAGAGAGTTAGTTTCATCAAAAAGCACATGCACACTTTCCTCAACACACAAGGTTCTCTTATTAAACACTTTGTATGCCTTACTATGCGAGGAGTAACCAAGGAATATTGCTTCATCACTCCTTGGATCAAATTTCCCTAAGGCATCCTTTCCATTATTATGCACAAAACATTTACAACCAAAAACTCTCAAATGCATAATATTAGGTTTTCTTCCCTTGAAAAGTTCATAAGGAGTTTTGTTAAGAATAGGTCTAATCATGCATCTATTTATAATGTAACATGATGTATTCAAAGCTTCAGCCCAAAAGTTTCTAGGAAGACCACTAGCAACAAGCATTGTTCTAGTCATGTCCTCTAGAGTGCGATTTTTGCGTTCTACCACCCCGTTCCGTTGGGGTGTTCTTGGAGCTGAAAAATTATGATCAACACCATGCTCATTACAATAATCAATAAAGCTCGAATTTTCAAATTCTGTCCCATGGTCAGACCTTAAGCATACCAAGGAATGTCCTACTCTCTTTTCAATCTTTTTAATGAAAGCAAGAAATTTTTCAAAGGTTTCATCTTTAGAAGCCAAAAACAAAGTCCAAGTGAAACGAGAGTAGTCATCCACTATCACAAGCACATACCTCTTGCCACCTCGGCTCATAATCCTCATTGGACCACATAGATCCATATGTATCAATTCAAGAGGTCGAGTAGTGCTTACACGTTTTTTAGATTTAAATGAATTTTTGACTTGTTTGCCTTTAGCACATGCATCACATACCTTGTCATCATTGAATTTGATAGAAGGTAAGCCTACCACTAAGTCTTTGGTTACAAGTTTGTTCAAAAGTGAGTGGCTTGCATGACCTAGCCTTTTGTGGCAAAGCATAACATCATCATTTAGGGCACTCAAACAAGTCAAATTATTTTGGGGAAGAGTGGAGATACCCACTTTATAAACATTCTTGTGTCGCTTCCCCCTCAACACAACATCTCCTGTGTTCATATTCGCAACCAAGCAACGTGTTGGTGAGAACACTACTAGGTTGTCTTTGTCGCACAGTTGGGACACACTTAGCAAGTTGTGTTTTAATCCATCCACAAAATAAACATTGTCAATTGAATGGGAGAGTGACTCACCTATCTTACCTATGCCGACAATTGTCCCGGATTTGCTGTTTCCAAATGCCGCACTCCCACCTTCTGAAGCTGTAAGTGAGAGAAAATTGGATCTTTCACCAGTCATATGCCTCGAACACCCACTGTCAACATACCACAGCTACTTGTTCCCTAGACTATTCCCTGCAGTGTTTGCTGGGTTGTTTGCTGGGTTGTTCTCTCTCACTTCAGCCTGCAAAACAAATCAAGGGTTAGTTTTGGGAACCCAGATCCACTTGGGTCCCATTCCTTTAGAGGTACAAATCTCATCTTTCCTAACCCATATTTCTTTTACGTACACTGAGTTCCTTTTAGTGGCACACTTTCTTGAGGGACAAGTATAACGGTAATGACCCGTTTTACCACAGTGATAACATACAATATTCTCAGATAATCCTACATATTTTCTATTCACTGGGTAGGTCATCTTAGGCACAAAACCTAGTCCTCTTCTATTTCGACTATGATGGGTGTTTAACCATTCAAGTGCTTGTGAGGACCTGTTCCAGAGCTTGTTTGTGGCAAGGTCTGATTCCATTTGTTTCATTTTCTCAAGCAAGTTTTTATTTTCTACAAGCAAGGACTCGACCTTACCTTTTAAGTCAAGGGATTCTTTTTCCAGCTCAGTCAATTTAGTGGAACAAGTCTCTTCTTTCATGAGTAGAGTTTCTTTAAGCACATTGATGTTTTCATGCAAGGCAAGAGTTTCTTTGTCAACTTCAAGTTTTCCCAATTTAAGGGTTTCATTTTCAAGTTCTAGATCTCAAACATCCCTTTTTAATTCAGCAGATATATCCATTATAGTGTACACTAATTCCTCAAGAGTTGATTTATTTAGACCACGTACCTTGTTCTTGAGTTGAGTCAGACTATCTGTTGATCCATCATCTGAATCAGTGTCACTTCTTGCCATGAGTGCTACATCAGCTTCCCCAGCTTCAGACCCTTCCTCATCCTCGCTTGAGTCTCCCCAGGCCGCGAGTATAGCTTTTGAGAACCTTTTCGCTGAGCTGCTCACACCCTGTTTCCTCCCCTGTTTTCTAGGGTGTTCGGGTTCTTGTTCTTCCTTGTGCAGTGGGCAGTTTCTCATAATGTGGTCCAGTTTGCCACACTTGAAACACCCGGAGAACTGTTCCCGAGAGGTGTTCCTGGCCTTGCTGAAGTCCTCCTTTTTGCTATTTTTTTTGACTTTCTTGAAGAACTTCTTGAACTTTTGAATGATCATGGCAATCTCCTCCTCATCAGAATCAGAATCATCTTCTAAGGCCTTTAGTGTAAGACCTCGATCTCTCTTTGTCTCATCTTTCTGTTGAGAATTTTTCCTAAGTTCATACGTTTGGAGGTTGCCAATCAGCTCATCTAGGGTGATCTTGTTCATGTCTTTAGCTTCTTGGATGGCCGTTACTTTCGCTTCCCAAGAATGAGGTAAAATTCTTAGGATCTTCCTCACCAATTCTTCGGTGGTGAAGGATTTTCCCAAGGATTTTAGCTCATTCGTTATGTGAGTGAAGCGAGTGTACATGTCCATCACACTTTCACGATCACCCATCTCAAACAGCTCATATTTTCTCATAAGCAATTCAATCCGGGATTGCTTTACTTGATTGGTCCCTTCGTGAGCTACTTGCAAAGCATCCCAGATTTCTTTGGCCGACTCACATTCAGATATGCGAGTATATTCATCAGGGCCTAGGCCAAAATATAGAAGTTTCTTGACTTTGGCATTCTTCTCCATCATTTTGTAATCTTCAGTATTGAATTCTTTAGGCTCCTTGGGGATTGACTTTCCATCTTCAGTTATTTTCTTTGGGATGAGTGGTCCATTCTTGATGAGCATCCACAACTCATAGTCCTCGGCTTGGATGTAGTTTTCCATCCTATTCTTCCACCAACCATAGTGTTGGCCATTGAAGTATGGTGGTCGAGTTATGGATTGACCTTCAAGCATGCCTTGTGGGATACTCATCTTCAAGGATCTCTCAAGGTGTTAGCCTTTCAAAGGAGAACCTTTCTGATACCACTTGTTGATTTAGAGAGTACACAACCACAAGAGGGGGGTGAATTGTGATGTTCGATTTTCGCAAGTTACTGGCAAACAGTTTTAGACCCTGTTCGCACAGGTTGTTTCTAAGATAAGCAGAAGCAAAAATCCAGCAAAATTGAATGCGGAAATAATGGACATAGGATTTTTACGTGGAAAACACCTCTAGCCCAACCGAGGTTAAAAACCACGACCTACCTCCTGTAGGATTTAAACACTTCACTAAACGGGCTAATCACGTTACAATAGTAACACACCTTGTCACAAATTGCAACCCACGTAACCGTCTTCCCTGAGACAGGTTACCCCACGTCCAAAATCCCCTTGATTTGGACACACACTCAACTCACTTTTGTGAAAGAAGAGTATAAAGAAAAACACCCTATTACAATGCTTCTCAGCTAAGCTAATATAGGGTACAATGAAATCCTAGTATGCCAACTTTGAAAGCTCAAATAACTCACTCACTAGACACGATTTTCTTTTCAAACTTTTAAGCTCATGAACACTGAATTTTTCTTTTTGAAAACCGATGCTTCTATCGTTCTAAGAAGCGACTTTATATAGTGCTTGAAAAACAATTCCTCAAATTTTTGGAAACTAAAATCCCTAAAGAATATAGAATTCTTTAGCCACAAGGGATGAGGAAACATGAGCTGGAAACACTTCCTAAACCGTGTGCATAAGGCGGTGATTCTCAGCAACTAGCCCATGTTTTTCTCAACAACCTTATCCACTTGCCAAAAATTGGATATTCTTTTTATTCAAAAAGATTTTGCAAATCCCCTTAGATTTTAATAATCGTTTTTAGGATAAGGGGTAAGATACTCCATAAAAAATCTTTCTTGCAAATCTTTGAAGAAGCTGCTCAAAATCCAAAAGATAAAAATCGTGCAAAACAGTTTTTCGCAGCTTATTCTGGAAACACCCTGATCACCCTGTTTCCAGGATTGTTCTGAAGGATGATCCGAAATATTTACCAAAAGAAAACAAAATCGTTTCAAGTAAGTGGTAAGTTAAGAGTTTCTGATTGGCATATTAACAAAAGTCTAAAAATATAAAACCAAATTAAATCAAGACATCTTGTTGTAACCACTAGTCATCTTGTAGAGAGACGAATCTGCTGCAAACACTTCACAGAACATGTTCCTCACGGCTGCACTTATATCCTATGCTTCAAACACTTTACAGGACATGTTTCAAACACCTTACAGAGCCTGTTTCTCATGGTTGTTCTTACATCGCTGACTTGAGTACCTGTTCTTGATAAACCATTAGTCAAGCAGTTTTAATATATTGAAAAACAGCAGTAAGACCCTGTTGGTAAAGCCTGTTTGGAACAACAACAACTACTACAACACTTGGATTTATTATCATCAAAACCTTATACATTCTAACAATCTCCTTGTTGGAAAATGTTCACCATGAAGGGAGTCTTGACTATCTAGGGAAATATATGAGCCCCCCATTTTACGTAATGAGTGAGTGCCCATTTAGGAAAGTTGACAATACGAAGTAAGTACCTACTCTTAAATTTGTAGCCATAGTTGAGACTAGGAGTCCTAAATTTTGGAATGAAGGCCAGATTAGAGGCTATAATGATTGAGAGGAGGAGGTAAAGTGGATGAATGGTTTAATGATTGAGAGGAGGAGGTAAAGTGGATGAATGGTTTGTCTAAGTCTGATTCGATAGAAATAGTCAACAGAATGCTTCTTTGTCCTCAAAAACGAACATTTTATTTTCACTCTCCTTTTACATGCTTCACCTTTTTGAGTTTTCGAGCCAGCCGCTCTGTCTCTCTTTTTTGTCTTTTTTGTTGGAGTCTAAATGATCCAATTCAAATGTTTCCATATGGAAAATAATCTTCCTGGGCAGGCCACAAAGGGTTACCTCAGTACCCAATGTGGAATCAAGTCAGTCGTAGTTTAAGGATAAGAACATCCAGCTTAAAGGAGGGACGCTTCTAGAAGGACTTTTTAAGGTAGGCTTAAGGGTTAAGGTGTAAAAGGAAGGGAATGGGTGTGAAGGCTCAAATCCCTAAGTGTGCATGGGTGATAAAGCTAATGTAAATTAGCAATTTCTTTCTTTTCTTATCCTTCTTATTTCAAACTCTTTTCTTTTTCTCTTTATTTTTTCCTCTTTTTATTTTTGAATGGGACCATTTGGTCTGAACCTTCTCTTTTTTTTATCACCTATGGCACACTCTGACTCCCACTCCCTAGGTAGGTTAGATGTGGTTAACAAGGACATATGCTTATTCGAAGGCTCAAAGGGGTTCTAAGTGATAATTTATTAAGTTTGATATAGGTATTAATGCAGGTTGCAAAAGGATGCCTCATATCCTAAACATATCCTTTAAAGTTGCATGATTTATTATAAGAAAGATCTTTTCCCTGTCTCACATGATGGTTTAAAATCCTTAGTCTCTTTATATTTTATTCCTCTTCCCCTCCTTTTGCCTAGCTTGTCTTATTTGGTTTTCAGGCTAGCCCCTTTTTTTCTTTGTTTCTTCTCTATTTTTTTTTCAAATGTAGATTTGTCATAGAGTAGAAGCATTATAGAAAAGAAGGATATAAGAATATGCAAAAGAACTAATAGAGGAGATGATTTATTGATAAATCAAGGTTACATTAGACTTGCATTCATGATTTGAAAGAAAGCAAATGACTCTGAGACTCAACCCATGACTATAAGCTAAGCATAACATATGGGATTACACCATATCGTCTAAATTCAACAAAATTTAAGACATATTATGTGGAGGAATTTTGGATTTGGATTCAACTGCGCTCATTATGTGAATAGATGGCCCCACTTTTTTGCTTTGGTGGTCTAAAATGGCTAGAATGCCATCTTGCAAGCCTAATGAGTTGTCATCCTTCATGAGTGATTCTAACAGGAATATGTTTGGTATAGCACCTAGAGAATGCACCCCCTTACTTGTGGGGTCTTTATCTTTCTTATCCATATTCTGGTAATTGCCCTTTCAGTTGCTACCAATCTTAGAAGATGCCTCCTAGCTAATTCTTGCTCTAATAGCATACCTACATTCCTTAGTGTAGTGAAGTTTTCAAATGGCGTGAATCATAGATGTTGTCTATATGCGGGCTGGAGGTTCCTGATGAATAATCTTACTTGATTAGCTTGTGAGGGTTGGTTAGCCATATGAGCAGCTTTTGCCCTCCGCAATCAAAGAAGTTAGAAAAGTTTTCTTTTTCCTCCTGGTTAGTTACGTTTAGGTCTTTGAATGTAATTGCAGGCTAGCATTATATGAATACTAACATAGAAGTGTTTTACGAAGATTATCCCAGTTTGTGACCTTTTGTGGGTCTACAGTATTATACCACCTCATCACATCCTTGTTAAACATCCAACGAAATATGATGTGAAAGATGTGCTTGTCAATTCCTTTTAATGTCATTGCAGTAAGAAACTTCCTCATATGATAGTGAGGATTTTCAATTCCATAGAACTTGATGTTTGGTATAGTAAATTTTAAGGGTAATTTTCCTTTTGGGATAGAAGTGAATCCTGCATAGTCATTAAGTAACTGTTAAACATGGAAGATTCCTTAAGCGGTTGTTATGTTTGATTTACTTGTGAACTGGTTTGAGGAGTGCACTTTTCCCCTTTTGGAGTGTAATGGCCATTAATTCTATCTTCTTCTCACTCTTGTTTAGTCTACCTTACATTTATTTCTACCATCTTTACAAGTTGAGCTAATTTTTTACCTCTTGCATCGGTATTGTTAAAGTATTGGACTTTGACTTGGATTTTAACTTTAGCCTGACTAGTGGAACTTCCTCTAATTATTCCCAAGAGAGAAGTCTCTCAACTTATGGACTACACTTGTATATCGTCTTAGTCTTCTCCTGCCTGAGTAATAAGCTGGCGGTTGAGGAGTGAATAATGAAAATGAAAGGTTAATAGCATCAGCTATGGGTGGAAAGAAGTGGTTAACTAGCAGTTAAGTAAGAAGGAGATGATAGCTTGGTAGGCTTAAAGGCTTATGTTGTGATGGGAATAAACAAGTTAATATGTGGAGTTTTAGTCTAAAATCGGGTCTTATCCTAGATTAGATCCAAAATTAGCCTTAGAGAGCTAACTTGTGAGCCTAAGTCGGACTCAAATCTTTCTTAAGCAAATCACAAGCCTATATTGACCTAAATATGACTATGGTTTGGTTTAGGTACAATGGGCTAGTTTTGGCACATGGGTGGATCTAGGTGGACTCATATAGGGATCGTAGATATAGGAAATATGATGCGTGGACCATGAACTGATGCATGGTTAAGATATAAAGGCCTTACTTGGACTTAAGCATTATGAATATGATGCACGATTAGAGGCAATATAGAATAGAGTAGTGTTCACCTCCAACCTAGATTGACTCATGGACTATACCTGAGGAGGCCTAATGATACATGACTCTTTGACCTCAAATATGCTATGACTAAAGTGCTAAGGCCCTGAATGAACTATGCTGATTTATGGACCTCACTCTAACACTGCAAGCCTAGAATATCGTCTTATGCCATGAATGCAGACCTTAAGGGATAAAGAATTACCATAACTTCCTAATTGGATCTAGGTCAGGTTTTACCAAGCCCAAAATTTGCTAGAATTTTATGATTCCAACTCCTTACTAGACTTTTATGCATACAAACAGTTAGACTTTTGGTATAGATTCTGGACCTAACACAAACTCTATTCTATTACCAGACATGAACTCCCAATTTACTTTTTTCTTTTTTTTTAGGGACAATTCTGGCTGGGACTTCCCTTTTCTTTAGCCAGACCATTGGTACTTCTAAATTGGAGTTAGAACATCTTCAGATTCTAAATCAAGAGTCCTATTAGGACTTAATTGGCCCAAAAATCATTTTGGATTACTAATCCAATTTCTAGACTCAGTTTTTTCTAATCTAAGCGCTTCTAAGACTCTCAGTATCAATGCATAGTCCTTTGGGTTAAAGAAGTTAAACTATACAATGTCATACTGCATTCCACATCATAAACATCAGTTCCAACCTAAACAAGAGTTCTATGTTACATGGGTTTCAAGTTAAGTTTAGAACAGTCCTCTCATGACCCAACGCTTCATAAGCTACCCATGGAGTGCATGGTATGACTGGAACATTTAGGAGAAACATTTACGTTTGAGACCATTGCACTTTAGTGTAATAATTTGCAGGAACAGCTTTTCTAAAATGGAACTTATGGGACCATTCAATTATTATGCAATAAATTTATGGGGGATAAGTCAATATTGAAGTTTTGTATATAGTTTCCAAAACTTTTCAAATTTGCAAACTATACCCCAGTCCTTAAAAACTTACTTTCAAAAATTTTAATTCCATGCATGTAATATTATTCTCACTAGTACTACTCAAAGACCTCTTTTATTTGGTATTAGAGACTCGTGACCAAAAATAATTAAAATAATTAAGATATCTAATGGTTAATTAAGCTGATTAATTGTATTTAATACTTGAATCATCATCTACTTGTCTTGCTCCTAGTTATTCACATGTTGTGCACTCATCAGAAGCAATCGCTTCAGTAGTACTGAATTAAACTATATCGTTGATGTAATTTTAGAATTAAAAGCCAAATCAATAAAAACTAAGACTGAAGTTGAGAAGATTAAGAAGTAGTTGTCTATAATTTATGTTTCCTTAATTGATGAAATGAGACATAATGAAAAATCTAATATAAGTATTACTACTCCATTTCAACATAAATATCATTTCCAAAACCTAAAAAAGAAAAACCCATTTCCTTTGCATAATATAAAAATTCAATAGAAGTAGGGGAAAAATCAACTAAAAAATTAACTGAAAAATCATCTGAAAAAGCAAAGAAAGAAGAAGAGGATGGAGTATAAGTAGATAATCTTAAGGAATTGCAGAATATATTTGATAAAGAACAAAATCCAGAAAAATTAAACAAAATCAAGAGCACAATAGTTGAAAAACAAGATGTATTATCTAATCATAATAAAGAAACAAATAATGTCCACTTCAAAGAAGAAACATATCAGTAAATGACCCTAATTAGATTAAAGGACCTTAATGGTGTTCCCTTAGAGGAAAATAGGAAGAGAACAGATAAAAAAATATGGTAAAATGATATCGGACAACGAAACCACTGAGATTGGAGAAGAATTTAGCATAGATGAAATCGAGTCCAATCTAGTTAACTATATTGTTCCTAAACCTGAAGAATTTGATGAACCTTCTAAAAGAAATACCTATTTTATTAGATCTAGGTACGTTTCAGTGGGGCATATAACTGACTTTTCCTTTGGATTTATTCTAAGGAAAGCTACATTCTTAGAAAAAATTGGTCTTACCCGAATTAACCAAATAGAATACATCTTAAACATCGATGGAGCTGGTAATAGAGAAGAAATATTTGAGCATTAGAAAAGAGGTATGAATAGTATCCTAAACTTGAATACTACATGGACTACTGAAAATTTCTAAATTATATCTAGCATAGTTTTTCTAGTGCTGACTCACTAGATGAGGAAGGTAAAAACATATTAAGAATGAAGGAAACAGCAACTGCTATATTCAAAAAATTATGTAAGCAAATCGAAACTGAATTTATTGGAGCTAAATTTAATTACTAAGAAAAAGCTAGAGAATGACAAAGAAAGATTAACAACATAAAATTATGGGATATGAGATATCTAGAGAGCTATATTGCTAAATTTATTGGTCATAATGAAACTAGTTTTGGAATATTTTATGACAAATTACCATATCCAATCAATTTTATAATATTACATGGCTTGAAAAAGCATATGGCACTGATACCATTGGTAAAAGAATATCTTATTTAAGAAAATTGGTCAATGATCAGTGTCTTGATCTCCAAAAACAAAAGAAATGAAGAAACAATTTCTAACTTGTTAGGATAATCCTCACCAATAGGGAAATGAACCTGCGATGAGAAGGAAAAAAAATTATAAGAAAAAGAGCTCTAACAAGGAAAGGGGATAAACATAAAACAAAATATTATAACAAATCAAGCCTTAGAAATGGAGATTTTTTAGAAAAGTTGTTTATTACCCTACTGGAAAAAACAACTGTAAGTATTGGGCATGTGGACCAATAGGTCATTATGCAAGCAAATGTAAAAACAGAAAAAATAACAAGCTTATGGAAACTTTGGGCTGTCTAGATTATTCTGAGTTTAGCAAGGAAGAATTACTAGATCTAGCACTTAAAGACAAGGGAATTATTAAAATTATATTGGAAGATGAATATGAAGAAAGTGATTATTCACATGATGGAAAGTATTTCAATCAGTCTTGGTGATCTTCAAGGAGAAAAATTTATCGCAAATAATGAGAATGAAGAAGTTACACGAGATTAGGTCCTTCCTATAATTCAGACAGATATGATCTATAAAAAATTCATCTTTCAATTAAAGAGTAATTATGTATGTGAAATGATGGAATGAGACCTAAAAATAAAAGGATATGAGTATGATATGGGAAAAGTTAATCTCATTACTTAAGAAAATATCCTTAAGTATGACAAAGATTGAAAGTATAGGAATATCATGTTAAAAGTGTCCAAGTGCACATCACTCCATTGCAGTATTATGGCAAAGATATTGATCATTGTGCTTTGCCATGCCAAATTTAATAATTAAATTATCATAGAGATTAAGACCAATTTATTTAATAGATCAGTATGATTCAATTTTTAACCTGAATATTATTAAAAGATGAATTTGTTAAAAACTTCCTATCTATTAATAAAAAAACAGTTGGGATGGACATGAAAAGAGGAGGATTCCCACTAAACATATTTTGGAAAATAATCTATAAACTGGATAATATTATAGATCCAAAGACTAAGATGACAATGATAAAGTTAGAAAAATTTGAAAGTCCTACACCACGGTAAAAAAAATTCAAAGGGTAAATACAATCTGCAGGAGATAAAAATTGATAGGTCTTGGATATTTAGCTTTGCCAATGCAATAAAAATCAATAAGAAATATGCAATAAAAATTGTTTAGAATGGTAAAATTACCATAGAACGTCAATTGTTAAAAGGCATGAGTGCAAGACCAGAATGAGGAGAAGGATCTTCGATAGCTAAAGAAGAACTCAAAGAAGATGATACAATTAGTGTGAATAGTAAAATGAGTACAATGAGTTTTGAAAGTACAAGACACAGTGTAGATCAAATTATAAGTCTAGATAGAAAAATCATTGGGTACAAAACAACAATTGTTAGTGAATCAATCTATGAGGATGAATTAATCAAGAATATGATCATGGAAATATGATATGAAGTTACTAGTACAAACTCTAATAGCATTTATATCCCAATAATTGTATGTTTAGAGGGATATAATAAATATAAATTATGCATCTACATTGATATTGGTTGTTATCTGTTTTGAGAAGAGATCATTATTTTCAGAATTTATGTGGAAAAAAGTCAAGAATCCTTTGCAAGTAAGGAAAGCTAATAATAGCATTATAGGCCACAACGAAGTCATAGAAGGGTTATCCATAGAAATAGAAGGAGTTCAATGCATTATACCAATTCTATGGGCTACTGATCAACCCTCTTATGATATGATTATTTAAAATGATTTTCAGAGGCTATATTCTCCATAGATGCAAATTATAAATCAAATAATATTCACAATAAATGGTTACTCAATTCGTATTGATAAATTAGATAAACCTTACACTCATAAAAAAAATGCATTTGCACGCAGCCAATATGGTGAGAAGGTAATACCTGCACAACGTGAGGTAGTACTAACAATCTCACTACTTAAGTTATCCATGAAAGAGTAGATTGTTAAATAATAAGAACAATTATGCAAAGAACTCTACTCTGATAATCCTCTTAAATTTTGGGATAAAGATAAAACATTTGCAAAAGTCACTTTGTTAAATCCCAACACCATTTTCGAGTCAAACATTTGGGATATCGAAGAATTTGACAAGAAAATCAAATAACTTTTGGATAAAATGTTAATCAGGAATAGGAAGATTCCTCACACCAGTCTCATTTTTATGGTAAGAAATTATGCTGAAAAGAAAAAAGGAAAAGTTAGAATGGTAATCAATTTCAAAAATCTTAACGATAATACTATCTTTGATGGTTATTATATTCCTGACAAAATCATTCTTTTTATAGAATTCAAGAAGCCTCTTGGTTCTCCAAAATGGATTTCAAAAGCGAATATTGGCAGATAAAAAAATGAAGAATGCATTCCTTTAATCACTTTTAGTGCCTCTCAAGGACATTATGAGTATATAGTAAGGTCATTTGGTCTTAAAATGCAGCCCAAATAATGCAAAGAAGAATGGATAACTTTTTCAAAGACCTTAATCACTATTGTCTAGTTTACATTAATGATATCTTTGTCTTTTCCAAGACCATATTACAGCACGAAGATGATGTCTTAGCTGTCATGCAAAGGTGCACTGATCACAGTATTATTTTTGGCAATAAAAAGTGCATTTATGCTAAACAAGAAATCGAGTTTTTAAGTCTAGAAATAAAAGTTAGACAAATCATCCTACAAAAGTATATCCTAAAAAAATAGAAAATTAACTTGAAAAGATGAAGATAGGAATTAATTAGAGAGGTTTTTTGGATGTCTTACTTATGCTTCAAGTTTCATTGAAGATCTAGCTAAATTAAGAATACCATTGGAGCCGGAACTGAAGAAAGAAGTAAGTTGGACATTGACCACTAGTGCTTCAAAGATTGTTCAAAACTTCAAAAATATCTGTAAAAATCTTCATCTTCTTAATTTGCCTAATGAAGGAGATTATTTAATTCTTGTGATAGATGCCAGCAATGAGTACCAGAGTGCAGTACTCAAAATCAAAAAAGGAGAAAAAGTCTGTAAATAGTCCACTGCAAATATTGTGGTGGAAGTTTTAAAAAAGAGGAATACAACTATCCCATAATGAAAAAAGAAATCCTTGCAGTCATAAAGGGAATTGAAGAGTCCTTTATCTTTTTAGCCTTAAAACCTTTTCTTATTCGAACTTGTTGCAAAGAAATACTTGGTTTTATGAAAAAGAATTTATCAAATGTGCAAGCACAAGGGTTATTCCTGTGTTAGCAATTATGGTTTAACCAGTTTTTATTCTCTGTTAAACCTATACAAGGATCAAAGAATTCACTGACAGATAGTTTAACTCGTGAACTTGCCAATAGTAATCATTAGAGCAAAACTCCTACTAGAAAAGGAGGAAATCCAAAATGAAATGTCATTACTGCTAGAATGGGTTTCTCCTTCTAATAGAGTCCTTATGGATATTTTGGAATTCCATATGAAAGTAGATCAAGCATTGGCCTGTTGTCTTCTGCCTATCTATTAGTACAAAGATTTAGCCTTTTAGAGTTGCAAATGAATCACCTAGAATGTCCTTATGATATTCACGAAAAGATAAGCTCCTCTGTTCAAGAAAAATGGTTTAATGACTTAAATGTAGCCTGCATTAAGTACTATTACAATTATCTTATGTTATTTACAAGTCATAGAGTAATACAACCTTCTTTTATGATAGATCTTGAGTTGGTGGCGTTAGATTCCTAATAAATTCAATCTCTCTGAATGACCCATCATGAATGCTTGGAAATATGGAATTGTAGTTTACCTCATGGAAATCCGAGATCCAAAATATCCATTCTTCTCAAGATTAACTAAGTTTGAACAATGCATGTTTAAAAGAATCCACTGGATTCTCATATCTCCCAATGGTCCAAGAAAATTTTCATACAATAGAAGTTTGTATGTCGACGTATATTATGCAGTAATTGAGTATGAAATTGGAAAGGACAAGCAAGCCCATTATCTGGTTCAATTAGTTGATTTAGATGATCCTAATGATCAATGGCAAGAATGGTTCCAGAATGATAAGAAGTAGTTAATGATCCTGCTTTAGCAAGAGCCATTGATTTTTACAATATTTATCATCAAATGTGGGCATTAGTAGAACAAGGAAAAATACTAATGCATTGTAGAAACACTACTTTCATTTAGCATTGTAACACCCCCAAAATGCAAATGATATGATTCACAGAAAAACTGCAGTAGAAGACTTAATGATAGAAGGTGCTACCGCCATCCTGATAAGGATAAGGCTCACTGAAACCATTTGATCTTGTAGCTCATATTTAAACCATAATATCTATCAAACTGAAACACTCCAATACCATAGTCCATAATAGTCCAACTTCAAAACAATTGACTTAGTCATACCATTTACTAACTCCACTCACACTACACAAGTATATTGAGCATAAACCCAAGTTAACCTAGAGGTGGATCCCAGCATTTATGCTATGTTGAATCCACTGTGAGCATTCTGATGAATTTGAAAAAGGGCTTCCTAGATAGAGAAACATGTGATACTTCTTCACCTAAAATCGAAAACATGAAAACAATTCGAACATGTGAGTAAAACTCAGTACATGCATCCCTGTATTGTAAAATGAGCATAAAAATACTGTTGATGGGTACCCGCCTTTGCAACTCATTTAGTTTGCAATAACAATGAAAATAAAAGCAATATGAAACTTAATTGCTCATTATTATGTAGACGCGAACCCCTTGCAATGATATGATCTATACACAGGTGTACACCGGCCAATCCAATTAAGAGTTGACCTGAAGCCGCATGGGTAAATGATGGGCTAATGCCCTATAGATGATAACTGACACGGTCACAAGTTAAATGGTAAATCATTGTATAAACTGATTCATTGATAAACTTATTAAGAGTTGTAACTTAATAAACATGTTCTGCTTTCTGAAGATACAAGCAATGGACGTACCTTGACTCTTTAAAAATGTCATCTAACTAGATAAATATGTTTTGACTCGATAACACTTATGTATAATAGGGAATGATAACTAGGTCTCGACTCTGTTTCATAAATATCATTGTAAGTGTGTGTAGTCAGTAAACGATCCTTACTCGCATAATTGAGTAAATAAAGGTATGTCTAATAGAAATTGAGTAACTAAATGGTATACATAACTTGGATATTTCAATATGACTTCAAAACTGAATTGACAAAAGTAATTAAATCCGATTAAAAGTAAATGAAAGTAAAATAGTCAACAATGAGATAAATGAGATTACAAAGGTAAAGGCCTTGATGGTGACAATTGAATGACGGTTGTGGCCTTTTCTAAAATAGGTTGCTGATACGGGTTTAAGGTTCGCTAATGCATAGCTTGGTTTAACATAACAACGAGAACACTAGATTGGCTTCATAAATACCTTTGATACATTCTGAATTTAGCAAGTAATAAAGGTTTGAGGTCAAAAGAGAGATATATCTGGATTCAAAATAGCATAAATTGCAATAACTTGATCTGATAAATATGGTTTCTAAGTCACAAGTCTCCCCACTTCTCATATTTCATTCTTAAATCCATTAGGTATAAAATTCCACCCCAAATGAATCATTCAATTCAAGAGGAGTTATTAAGTTCACTAAACTTGGTATTTTCTTTGAAAAATCCATAAATGATTCAAAGCTCATAAACAAGCTCTCAAATTGTATACTTGTCTTCTTTTTTTTCATTAATCAAGCTAAAAGCTCCATGAAAGTCCATGAATATTCATTTCCCCCATGAATGACCTTATTTGGCCCAAAATACACAAAATGAGTGCATGATCGATCTCTCAATCTTTACTAATGCTCTTTACACAATTACTCAAAATGTTTTCAAAAATTACCAAACTCAAAATACTCTATCAAAATTCATGAAATCTTATAGGAAATCCGAAAATAATATGGACAATCTATAGTAAACTGTTCAGAATTTTCCTTTGAGCATACACTGCACATAAATTGGAATAACAACTCAATTTGCACCAAAGTATGTTAGTTCACTTCAAAAATTTATAACTTTCAACCATGACCTCAAATGGAGACCTAAAATCCCAATATCAAAAGATTACGGAGTCCCAAAAAACTTTCATTTACAACACAAAACATGATTCCCACAATAGAGTTCCCAAAATAGGGCTAGAATACAAGTGTGTCAGTTTTGGTCTCATTCTGCACAGTTTTGGTAAAACGACCGTAACGTTTTGCACAGACCTCGAATTAAGGCAATTCAAAACCCTTTTGAAAGCTAACACACGGAACTATCTACCCACAAAAAATCATAATTTTACTATGGATTGATCATTACCAGTTTAATCTCGAAGTTTGCCCTATTTTCTTAAAATGTTTAGCCCTCACTGTTTTAGTTTTTCCCTCTTTTTCACACAAATCCTCACTTGAAATCATTCCAAATCACCAAAAACATCATCACAATCATCAATAAAAATAAAGATTGCAAAATCAAATACAAATCAATCCATAAACATGGTTTTAACTTAACCTTGCATGAACATGATCACCCCTAAACCCTAGCATCATTCATGCTCAACTCCACCATGATCAACACCAAAATCACTCTTATTTCTTATCAAAACATCATGATCAATAATCACAAACATCAAAATAAGAATTAAAACTAAAATAAAAATCAAAACCAGCAAGATCAAGTTTCAAGATTACTCATTTTGCTTGAGGATAAGTAGAGATGGAGGTGATCTTTAGTGGTTTTGAATAACGGAGGATGGTGGCTAGTGGTACTAGGATGTCAGGGGGATCGAATGTCACTAGGGCTGGCCGAAAAATAGCCAAACTATGGCTAGAGCTGCTTCCATAGAGGGAGAGAAGAGAGAAAAAATTGAGTTTTTGGTTGATTTGTGTTTGTTCTGACTAATCTAACTCTTAGCTGAGACTTTATCTAGAAAAGTAACCATTTAGCTAACCATGGTTAAGCTTACTCATGGTAATTAGTTACGTTAATAAGCAAACTTGTTGGGCTTTAAATTAGGCCAAAAAAATTGAATTCGGAAATAAAATGCTTCATAACGATAACGTTTTTATGTAACTCAAAATTAAATTTTTACAAGGTTATAAAAATAAAAATAATAATAATAATAATAATAATAATAATAATAATAATAATAATAATAAAACTAATAACAATAATAATAATAATGATAACAATAATAATTTCTTAACCCATAATTATGGAGGCCTACTGTCAATTTACCCGATATTTAATTAATCAACAAAACTTAAATTAACAATCAATGAAACTTAAATTGCAAAATGGGACTCAAATGAAATATGCCCTAACCGAAATGATTAAATATGATAAATGAAAGCAAAAAATTTAAATGACATAAGGTAATTCGGTAAATATATATATTGAGTGTAATTGAATTAATAAACATGATTTGGTTAAACAAATAACCATGAGAAATTAAATCCATAAACATGATAAATTAAATGAATAAACATGATTAATTAAATAAATAAATATGATTTAAATAAGTAAATATGGGTTAGAGTCGGGTTATTACAGTCTTCCCCTCTTAAAGAGTTTCGTCCTCAAAACTTATGGCGCTTGCCAAATGTATGCAATGCTACTTTAAAAACACATGGGCCATTGGTTCCCATTGCTTTCCTCTGAAGAGTATAATTTGCCTAATGTACTCCGACTAAGGGTGTCTACATATTGTATAATTGCTTAATCCCATGTTTCAGTAGTAGATCCGGAACCTTCTCACACAATAGCCTCAATGAACTCAATTACTTTAATTCAAAATTGATATTCTCTTCGAAAGAAAAGAACTTTGTTACTAGTGAGGGGGTGCTCACTACTGGCTCATCACCTTGTCCACTAATAGAAAATATTGTATATCCTGATAAGCACTCTGATACTATTACGAACTATAAAACATGTTATATACGTGTTTACGTTCAACAGGTAGGTGCAGTCAACAAGCTACAGGATTGACCCTTTCAATGAATCATAAGGCCCTATGTAACTAGTCCCTAATTATCCTTGCATAGTCGGTCTCTTATTACCTTGACTAGAAAAGCCTTTTGAAATACTTCATAACCCATCTGAGGCGTTGGTCATTTCTTTGTATTGCCAACACAACTCTTTTGTTGATCTTATGTCACCTCAACATGTACTTGAATTTTTCCTCTTAATGCTTACTTAGGTTAGCTCTGACCTTATATTCAATGTTTCTTCTGGCTCACTCCAATATAATTAAACAGTGCTTGAGATTGTGCCGCTATCAATATGTCCACATCTGATATTCCTAATGCATCACATGATCTCCCCTCATCAGACTACTCAAGGATCTACTCCTGGTCGATAATGGGCGATGAAATGACCATGGTTAGGGATAAGAGTGATGATAGTCCTAGCTAAATGAATCACTGCATACAAAAGAACTGAACAATGAGACTAGAAAAGGTTAATAAAGGAGAGATTATCATGGGGTGGTTAAAATAAAGATAACCATAGTTGTATCATAAATTCTGAACTGTAATGCCACAAGAATTGTTGTTTATAAATATGGACCATAAAGGGTCCAATAAATAATCAACCAAGGAGAAAGATAGCATGGTTATACTCAGGTTTAACTGATGAATTGGAAACAAGATGACAAGCAACTGAGCTTCAACTAGGTGACTTTATAGCTATAAGCAACAAGATAAGTGTAATAGATAGACGGAACAAGCAATGTGTAGTAAATAGATAGATAGATTAGATAAGCAAAGTGCAATGGATAGACAAATAGATTGGACAAGCAAAGTATATGGATAGATAAATGGATTGGATGAGCAAAGTGCCAATAGATAGATAAATAGATTGAGTAAGCTATAATAGGAACATGCCTTTACTCATATGAAGTCAATTTGAGTACAACAATAAGATTAAATAGAGAATGCAGAAGTTTATTTATCAGAATGTAAGATATATGTGTGGGAGTTGAAGTTCAAAATAAAGAAAGTAAGGGAATTATGACAATCGCAATCACCCACAACAATCAGAGTTGAATTACATTATGAATTCAGAACAAGTTATATGAGCTTATCGTTATGAATAAATGAGAGGTAAGGTAGATCTGTGAATCAGCTCTCAAGGGAATGAACTACAACTCATAATCATGAAATAAAGATGGTGAAGGTCGAGAGCAATGGAATGTTGACAACCATATAAGGTTGAACAAAAAATGTATTGCACATTTAACAATGGATTTGCAAAGACATGGAAGATCACGCTAATAGGAAATATCGGGTTGAAATACAAGAGAGATTAAACAATATTGGATAGTATCAAGTTTTAAAGATGAGACAAGCAAACAATTTCAAGAATTATTATAAAAGGGTATTCTTGCAAAAGATAAACTGTGGTTGCATGGTTTAGGTGTGATATCCGGATCTTAAATCATTCCTAGAAAAGACTTCTGTTATTGGTAGTTATTCCCATAAATTATTTATTCAAGGCATAGGGCACTTATTTTTGATAACAATCTTGTTTAACTCTCTGTACACAATACACGATCATAAGGTTCTGCCTTCCTTTTGTACACATATAAAACTAGGGTTTCTCACAGTGACACACTTGGCTAAATAACTCCCTTCATCTTGCTAAATCTTTAGCTCCTTAAACTCTGCTGGGGGTCATGTGATAGGGGCTCTGAAAATGGATTAAGCACCTAGAACTAGGTTGATCTGAAAATCAATGTTTCTTAGGGAAAACAGTCCTGAAAGTCCTAAGATGAAACATCTCTAAATTCACACGCTATAATTATGGATAGGTATATGTAGTTAGCATATCACTAATATTCAATGCATCACTGACACGATAACTCAACTTGCTTGCACAGTGTAATTAGGGCAGAAATAGGATTTTTCTTCTCTCGGTCCATAGAACGCACGTCTAGTCTTTCCACATTTCTCAAACTAACCATAAGATCTTTACAAGTCACCTTCTATAAGTGCATAATCAGTTCATCCCCATAATGACAACTAGGTCTGCCAATCAAACTGGATTGAATGCCCAATGAATATGTTTCCAGCAATACTAATAGAGGCATATTTATAAAAGATAACACATTGAACTGCTTATTGGTCTCAGTAAATTTAAAAGACAGGGGGACAATCTAAAGTGTAAAGAGGTGCAACCACACCATGAACTCTTGCAAAGAGATTTCTTTATTAGTTATAAAGGACAGGCATGTAAGCTGAATGAATGAAAGGACAAAGACTCATAATGAAAGATAGGCATATAAATTTCTTGCATATACAAGACATGCAGTTTATTCATGATGGTCATGATAGTAAAGTAAATAACGATGTTATGAAGTTGAGAGGGAGTATTAAGTAATGAAGGTGAAAAAATGTAACAGATTACCAAAGCGGCTTTTGAAAAGTCATATGGTATCCATATGTGAGTAAAATGACGAAGATAAGGGTCAACAGTACCAGAAGGGAAATTTAATTCATCTAGTGTTTGAAAGGACAATACGTCAGGATGAAGGAGTCAGCCTTATGACTGAACATAATGACATCCATCAATAAAACATTTTACAGTAAATAGAAGTCTTGGGTAGGCATATAAACCTCAAAACTACTAGCTGATGGAAATAGTACAAATCATTGTTTATCACTAATAAGATAGGCTGTACTAGTGAAGAAAGGATTACCAAAATAACTTGAGTAATGACATGCAGTCACAGCCATAGAGTATTATGCCAACATGACATTATGGTGCTATAGAAACACGAACAGTATGGATCCATTTAATCGTTGAAAGGACACTTGATGACTGGGTCTGAAGCAACCGAAGGCTTTGCAAGCAATAAATGAATAGTGCCCAAATAGAAGTAAGGAGTTAAAGTAGGTGATAGTAAAAATATAAACATAGTGATGGCTGAACTGTGAGTAGAAAGGGTCAAATATGCTTAGGAAGAACTGTAAATCACACAGTAATGCATATCAGGGGTCATTATAGGCTCCATTATGGGCACACAGAATTAAACAATTATGATTGTCAAGGTTTGAATTGCCTATACGAAAGGTTGCTCAGATCAAGAGAGTGTTAGTAACAAAGAAATGATGCCTCTGAACAATTTAAGGTAACTAGGGCAAAAATAAGTCAATGACAAGAAGTAATGGGAGCATTGATGAGGTAAGGTCTTAGTGTCAAGATCAAATAATTCCTATACATAGCAGCTTAATATTACTTATACCATACATATAATACCAAGTAGCACACATTAAGCTACTAATTGTTATCACCAAATATAAGTACTCATTATAGTGTTCATCTCATATTGGTTCACCTCAAAGATATTACCCCACAAGGCATTTCCTCATCTAGAGGTTTATGTCTAACTTGACACTGTATTAATCCCTTAAGAAGTTTCCAGTGACATCCCCACATCGAGTTTCAACCATTATTAACACACCTTAATAACACTCTCAATCTTGGGGCAAAACAGATAGAGTTTTGCCTAAAAATTAACTAAAACCCAGGCTTAAAGCCTTAGAATAGATACCTGAAATGGAGAGAAGCACTTTAATAGCCCAACGGCCACACGTGGGAGTTTATAACTCAATGAGTTACACACCCGGAGTGCACGATTGTAAAAATTTAAACAAATGAGGGAAATGAAACATACAATACAACTCTTAGATAAATAAGAGCATGCTCCACTAACAGGTCAGCCAAGTGGTTCCATACTCTATTTTGCTAATACTTGAATCTCAAGATATTACCAAATGTTTGAGTCACCCAAATGGAAATGGTTCCTCCATATATGCCCATACATATGAGCTTATAGTCAATAGCTCATTTAACTGGTCCAACATAACTCATACACACCTTGATAGCTAACTCATAAACACTTGATAGCTCACAGTAGCCCTTGAAACCTTGGCTCTAATACCAAATCAATAACGCCCTCAAAATGCTAATGATATGATTTATAGAAAAACTGCAGTAGAGGACTTAATGATAGAAGGCGCTACAGCCGTTCTGATAAGGACAAGGCTCAGTGAAATTATTTGATCTTGCAGCTCATGTTTAAACCACAATATCTATCAAACTGAAACACTCCCATACCAAAGTCCATAATATATAGTTCAACTTCAATACAACGACTTAATCATACCATTTGCTAACTCCACTCACACTACACAAGTATATTGAGCATAGACCTAAATTGACCCTGAGGTCGATTCCAACATTTATACTATGCTGAATCCACTGCGAGCATTCTGATAACTTCGAAAAATGGCTTGTTAAATGAAGAAACATGTGATAGTTCTTCACCTCAAATGGAAAACATGAAAATAATTCAAAAATGTGAGTAAAAACTCAGTACATGCATTCCTATATTGTAAAATGAGCATAAAAACACTGTTGATGGGTGCCCGCCTTTGCAATTCATTTAGTTCGTAATAACAATGAAAATGAAAGTAATATAAAATTGAATTGCTCATTATTATCTGGACGTGAACCCCTTGCAATAATATGATCTATATATAGGTGTACACCTGCCAGTCCAATCAAGAGTTGGCATGAAGCCGCAAGGGTAAATAATGGGCTAACGCCCTATAGATGATAACTGACGGGGTCACAAGTTAAAATGGCAAATCATTGTATAAACTGATTCATTGATAAACTCATTAAGAGTTATAACTTGATAAACATGTTTTGCTTTCTGAAGATACAGGCAATGGACGTACCCTGAGCCTTTAAAAATGTCATTTGACTTGATAAATATGTTCTGACTTGATAACACTTATGCATAATAGGGAACGATAACTAGGCCTCAACTCTGTTTCATAAATGTCATTGTAAGTATGTGTAGTCAGTAAATGATCCTTACTCGCATAATTGAGTAAATAAATGTATGTATAATAGAAATTGAGTAATTAAATGGTATACATAACTAAGGTATTTCAATATGACTTCAAAACTGAATTAACAAAATTAATTAAATTCGATAAAAAGTAAATGATAGTAAAATAGTCAACAATGAGATAAATGAGATTACAAAGGTAAAGGCCTTGATGGTGACAATTGAATGACTGTTGTGGCCTTTTCTGAAATAGGTTGCTGATACGGGTTTAAGACTCGCTAATGTATAGCTTGGTTCAAGATAACAACGAGTATACTAAATTAGCTTAATCAATACCTTTGATACATTCTGAATTTAGTAAGTAATAAAGGTTTAAGGTCAAGAGAGAGACATATTTGGGTTCAAAATAGCATAAACTGCAATAACTTAGTCTGATAAATATGGTTTCTGAGTCACAACTCTCCGCACTTCTCATATTTCATTCTTAAATCCATTAGATATAGAATTCCAACCCAAATGAATCATTGAACTCAATAGAAGCTATTAAGCTCACTAAACTTGGTATTTTCTTTGAAAAATCCATAAATGATTCAAAGCTCACAAACAAGCTCCCAAGTTGTATACTTGTCTTCTTCTTTTTGATTAATCAAGCTAAAAGCTCCATGAAAGTTCATGAATATTGATTTCCCCCTTAAATGACCTTATTTGACCCAAAATATACAAAATGAGTGCATGTTTAATCTCACTCAATCTTTATTATTATTCTTTACACAATTACTCAAAATGCTCTCAAAAATCACCAAACTCAAAATACTCAACCAAAATTCATGAAATCTTATACGAAATTCGAAACTAATATAGAAAATCAACAGTAAAATTTTCAGAATTTTCCTCCAAGTATACACTGCACAGAAATTATAATAACAGCCCATTTTGCACCAAAGTAGGTTAGTTCACTTCAAAAATTTATAAATTTCATCCTTGAGTTCAAATGGAGACCTAAGACCCCAATATGAAAATATTAAAAGTCCTAAAAAATGTTCATTTACAACAGAAAATATGATTCCCACAATAGAATCTCCAAAATGGGGCTAGAATACAAGTATGTCAGTTTTGATCCCATTCTGCACAGTTTTGGTAAAATGATCATAACTTTTTCCACAGACCTCAAATTAAGGCAATTTAAAATCCATTTGAAAATTAACCCATAGAACTATCTACCCACAAAAAATCATAATATTTCCATGGGTCAATCATTACCAGTTTAATCCCGAATTCTGCCCTATTTTCCTTAAATTTCTAGCCCTCACTATTTTAGCTTTTCCCTCTCTTTTCACACAAGTCCTCACTTTAAATCATTCCAAATCACCAAAAACATTATCATAACCATCAATAAAACTAAAGATTATAAAATCAAGTACAAATCAATCCGTAAACATGGTTTTAACTTAAGCTTGTATGAACATGATCACCCCTAAATCCTAGCATGATTCAAGCTCAACTCCACTATAATCAACACCAAAATAACTCTTATTTCTTATCAAAACATCATGATTAATAATCACAAACATTAAAACAAGAATCAAAACTAAAATAAAAATCAAAATCAACAAGATCAAGCTTCAAGATTACTCACTTTGCTTGAGGATAAGAAGAGATGGAGGTGATATTTAGTGGTTAGTGGTACTAGGATGTCAAGGGGGTTAGAGGTCACCAGGGCTGGCCACAAAACATGTCGAAAAACAACCAAACAGTGGCTGGAGCTACTGCCATGGGGGGGGGGAGAGAGAGACAAGAGAGAAAATTGAGTTTTGGGTTGATTTGTATTTGTTTTGATTAATCTAACTCTTGGCTAAGATTTTATCTAAAAAAGTGACTATTTAGCTAATCATGGTTAAGCTGAATCATATTAATCAGTTAGGTTAATAAGCAAACTTGTTGGACTTCAAATTGGACCCAAAAAAATTGAATTCGGAAATAAAATGCCTCGTAACAATAATGTTTTTATGTAACTGAAAATTAAATTTTTGCAAGATTATAAAAATAATAATAATGATAATAACAACAATAATAATAATAATAATAATAACAACAACAACAATAATAATAATAATAATAATAATAATAATAATAATAATAATAATAATAATGATAATAATAATAATTTCTTAAATCATAATTATCGAGGCCTACTATCGACTCACCTGATATTTAATTAATCAACAAAACTTAAATTAACAATTAATGAAACCTAAATTGCAAAATGAGGCCCAAATGAAATATGCTCCAACTGGGATGATTAAATATGATAAATAAAAGCGAAAAATTTAAATGACATAAGGTAATTTGGTAAATATATAAATTGAGTATAATTGAATTAATAAACATAATTTGGTTAAACAAATAACCATGAGTGATTAAATCCATAAACATGATAAATTAAATGAATAAACATGATTAATTAAATAAATAAATATGATTTAAATAAGTAAATATGGGTTACGGTCGAGTTATTACAAGCACAGTGATCTCAGCAAATATATGAAGGTAGTAAGAGATACTTCAGAAAATGTCTTTGTTATCTCTTTGATGTTAGAGTTGGAAAATTTTTATCATAAAAAGAAAAGAAATATATTTATGAATTATTTGAAAGATGCGATCCGTATCATTTTCAACTTGATGAAGATTTTGATGATTATTTGGATAATGATGGACTGGAAAACATTATTGGAGATGAATGCATGCATAATCTCAATATAGATGACTAGTTTTTTCTACATTAAGAACCCTAAAAAATTGCCGCACCATTATTGTATTTTATTAAGTCTCAAGTCAGTAAAATAATGCAGTTTGCTACAGCCATGTGAGGGCAACTATAGTTATGTGAAAATATCAGTGTGTACTATAGCCATTAGGGCATCCTATGTAGTCAATCTCCCCAACAAAAGGAGAGGTTATGGGCGGAGAAGGGACAGGATCATTTGAGCATATTTGAGCAAAAGAGAAGTCGGGATTCTCCATTTCTTTATGGCAAGCATCTTTAATGATCTGTGTAGCTTAAGTCCCTATTCAATCTGTCCATTGTAATATTTCCACTTTCAAGCTTTTAATAAAAGAAGTTGTCTAGTAGGAAACGTTATTCAATTAAACCTTATATCTTAAATATTATAATTTCTTGATTAAATTCTCACTATCCTTTAAATTATAAAACTAATCAGTGATTACAGCTTGAGGTATAAAACAAAATATATCTGTGTTATGCCTAATCTAAGGAAGGTATGATTGAGATTAGCAATCTTGTACATTGAAAGTTAGAGGAACAACAGGGTCCAGTGCCAATTAAGTTCAGGTAAAGTTCAAAACTCTCTGGTAACGTTCAAAACTCTCTAATTAAGCTTTATTATTTTGCTATGTATGATGGGTCTATAATTATATAAAATACAATATTTATGATAAAAGTATTAAATTGTGATGACTAGTATAAGTGAAGTCATTATAAGAAGTTAAATCATTTAAAACAAGCATCTTTCTTTAAAAAAACACAAAAAATCGCAAAATTACTCAAATCACCCCATTTGGACCAAACTTGAGAATTTCTAAAAATTTTGGTCTAAAATAATAATAAAAAGGACCAGAAAGTCACTTTTCTCAAATCTTAAGGACAAAAAGCTCATTCTCTTGTTTTTTACACGAAACAATTTAGGCACCATAATTGGACGTACAGAAATGTTAATAATTCAAGCTTTGGATGCTTCCCTGAGTCATAGGGGCCAGGAAGTATGTCATGAGTCGATGAAGCAATTGCCTGCTCAATCCGACCTCTAAATGGACCAATCAAGTGACCAACCACTTTCTTACAGGGTAGATTCAGCGTTTCATCTGGAGACCATATTGATCCCAATCGACAACGTCTTATAATGCAAGTATCCCTAATGGAAGTATAATTAATACAATTCCCCGTATTGAAGTTTAAATCTCACCCTCTTAAAATAAGTCCCCAATGGAGCAGCCAATGTAAGGATCCACCTCGCTAAGGGAGTGATTGCCCACAAATGGCAAGCGAATGGGCCTTGGCCTGACCAAAGAACCCCGCTGGGTTCCCTTAGCAGAAGTAGATCCAATCCCCTGTGATTGGTCATTGGTAGTTTCTTCAACCTGACGCAGAATTGAGGTGCAGGTTTGATCAAGGAACCCAGGGAGCCAAATAAGATGCCCCTGATTTTGGTCTAAGTAGATTCTACTATCTTGGTTCGAATCTGGTTTCTGAAGTCTAGTAATGCAGGAATAGCTACTGAATGCAACAGTAAAAAAATATTATCTTTAACTAAATAAACTTGCCAGTGAATTTTAGGAAAATTTACAAATCTTGGCACCATTTGAAGCAGATCATGCTAATAGGGACACTAAAGAGACAAATTGAAAGTGCTTCAACAGGGTTTTAGAAAGGCCCTCGAGCAATCTCTAGTATAGGGGCCATCCTCACTCATTGGTTTAGAGCCGAAGTTCTAAATTCAGGGCTGACGGCATGGTGATCGGATGGAATACATCCTATCCCTGTTCGTCATCACCGACGACCTCTACTAATCAATATGGGAAATGAAGGCATAATCATAATAACATACATTCATGCTGTAAATCAGAATCATTTATATAATCAAAACACAGTGTTCATCCAAAATGAGCAAAAAAGGTAAAATTATTCAAATTGTTACAGCGGGCATGGGATGAAACTATCTTAAAAGATTACATCTTTGCCAAATTGCAATTAGCTAAATTTCATTTAAAAAAACAGCATAGAAAAAGGGAGACAAAGTCATAAAATGTGCCTTCATGATAACCCTACCTAAATGTTTTAGAAAACCAGCAGAATACAGTTCATGAAACTGATATGATTTCCCTCTCCTACCACTATTTCTCTTTTATAGAAAAAGAATTATAACTCTCTTTTGTTTCCTGACTCTGTACCGCTTTCAATGGTTTTTCAATGTACCCCCAGGGTCAGCCCCCTTTTTGTGGCTATTGAATAGGCTTTGTGAATTGGACTAGGAGAAGAATGCCTAATACTATTCTGGTTAAGTTTTAGGCCATCTTGGTAGACTAAAACTCTAATTAATTTAGTAGAAACTAATTTAATTAGGGCCGACATTCTAGTTTGCATTATATTCTATTTGACTCAGCCTAGTAAGAATAGGTTTTCGCCAAATAAGAAGGGAGCCTAGCGGGCTCCTGCTCTTGAGAACTCAACCTTGGCTTGGTTTTGTTTCCTCTATATTTATTTTTGGACTGTCAATCTGCTTGGCCCTTAAACATTCAAACTGGATTATTGATTTTGTCACTGAGCTTATTAAAATAGAATGCCATTTTTAGGCAACTACAATATAGTTTGGTGATTTGGTGACTAGGTTGACATAATTGCCCAAGTTGTGCACATAATCTCTTCTTCACTTGTATATATGATCATGTTTAAAACAAAAACCAAAAATATTTTCCATTGTTTTCGAAAAGACTTTGGGAGTACGTCCTTTGAAAATCCTCACAAGACCTTACTCGTCTACTTGAGAGCCAAGGGGTTTAAAGAACTTGTAGCATATGCTAAATGCAATTGTGATTCCAATGAAAGTGAGTTAGAATTTTCTTATTTTCATTTCTTTTTAAGTAGTTAGTTGTTTTAATTAAGTACAAGAAAAATCTAAGTATGAGGGTATTTGTTTATCCAAGAATTTATAGATTTTTGTACTTCTTAATCTTTGATTGTAGCTCAAAACAATGGTCATATTACAATTTTTGCTTGTGTTCGTTTTCATTTCGTTTTTGCAGAAAATCAAAAAACAATGTAGGAACAGGTGAAAAAGGAAGACATGGACTCTATGTTAAAAACAAAGCTAGCCCAGTGCTTTTTTTCTAAATTAAAAAAAAAAGAACAAGAAAGGAAAAGGAAAACAAACCCCAAAATCCCACAATGCTTCTTGCACACCCCCTCCTAACATTTTCTCTCCACATTTTACCACCAGCATACTACCAGATTCTTCCCGTCTTTGCCAAATCATCTGAAGTTAGCCTATCATCAGCAGTTCACCATCACTAAAGATCGACGTACAGTAGAAGCAGTTTGGAAGATATAAAAGCAGGCTGCAACAACATTTGGAGGAAACTATGTTTCTAGGTTTAATTTTAGCATAATTTAGCATAGATTAGAGTAATTTTTAGCTTAGATTTGATTTCATGCAATCGACTTTGGTTTTTGCTAATTTTGAGTTTAGCGTTTTGATTTAGCCTTTGAGATCCCACAAATTTTGGTTCACTTTGAGGTTTTTTTGGGGGGGGGGTAGTCGCTATTTTGGGTCTAGGTTGCTCTATTTTGAACCGCTCTATACTACCATAAATGGAGCTAACTAATAACTATCCCTTCATCTCATTGTTTGAACTATCACTGCCATTTTATACCTACATTTAAATCTTTTCTTAGCAATATTGTTCATGTATGATTTCGAGTTTCCCTGAATTTTGAATTTTGTTTAATTAATTCGGCTTTTGCTTCAATGTTGCTTGTTGTTGATTTGGGTTTTCATCATTTGTCTCTGCTCTTTTCCTTGTTTTAGGAATTTGAAGCTAAATAAGAATATGAGGTTGGCATTGTGGGTATTCTGGTTGAACTGGGTTGTGCTTTAATGTGTTTTAGTGGTTAGTGTGTTATGGGTTGTTTGTTGCTTCTCTTCAAACCTAGCTGGGCAACCCCCTATTTGTCATCCCTCCTCTTCAGTGCTTACGATTTTTGGGTTATTTCTTATGTCCTGTCCATGAGCAAAATAGGTTAGGTTTTAGGTTATGCTAATTCTTGGACTTTCATATTCAGTTAGTAGTTGTAGTTTGGGTCAATAAGCTTATTGTCTTGACTACCTTTCCTAATCTTGTGCTGTATTAGGTAGAAAGCTAAGTAAGATTTATTGATTTATATTTTTTTTTTAGCTTGTTTGAATGACCTTCATTTCATTTGATGATAATTATAGCCACATAGTAGTTTAATCATAGCTCGTTTTATTATTTTAGTTAATATTATGTTCAAGTCGTGTTAATTTAGGTTAGTATGATAGTTTATCTTAGCTACTGACTTAATTTTACACATCATCCCTTAGGAGACAACCCTTAAGTGTTATGATGATAGTCATACACTTGTAGCATTATGTTTTACACTGATAAATCACGAACACGAACCCAAAGACAATTTTATTCCAAATAGGAAACACGCGCCACAGAGTACAGCCAAATTGCAAACTTAAAGCCCGATGTACTTGCTCAATTTGAAAACGTCGTAAGTTATATGGCTCTTTTGCCTAGTTCTAGCTCATAAAATAACATAATTTTAGGATTTTTTGTACTTGCTTGGAAATTCATGTTTAATCCCATGTTAAGACTATCTATACACTTGATGCAAAGCCCAAGAACTCTTCATAGAGTTACCATAGATGTCCACTCATTGCCCTTACCATCCTTACTACTGCTACTCGATGCTGCGTAGACCAGGCATTGACATGGTTTTGTCACTTGACACGATCAACCGTCAACCCATGACAAAGAACCTTGGGTTCCTTGAGCGTAGTTGTTGTTTCGGCCAGTGGGTGACACTAGCTGCCCACGTCACATGACATGACCTGAATAATACCCCGACTTATGAGAGATATTATTTAACACATTTTATTCTGTTAGTCTTGCTAAGTGGAAGCTTGGTTAATGAAGATAAGGCATTACTAACGCTCCCCCAAATGTTAAGAAAGTAAAACTTTTGCTAACAATGGAATTCAGTTTAAAAGAAGTCAAACATATAAAATCATTTTTAAATATGAAAACATTTTTTAAAGAATACATTTTAAAATTGCAACATATCTAGATTCCAATGTTCCCCCTATGCAATCTAATTGATAAATATTTGAAAAGTAATTTTTATATTTGGATTAAACATAATCATTGCCAATTAAACCCATATTGTTAGCAAATTGTTTAGATTGTATAACATTAAATAGATGAATCTATTACAACTTTACAATTATTCAAATAAATTAATGAGCAATATTAACACCGATGATCTCTCTCGATGTGTATCCCTAACATGCTTGTCAAACTAAATCCAAAGCACAAAAGTGAGTTTTAACTTGAGTGAAGTGCAACACTATCATGTAAAACTTATTTTATTTTAGCGCTATTTCAACTCATTTTACAATAGTTGAGAGGGAAATAGCCTAAAATAATTGCTCATTAATTATTTGAATGGGGAACCTAACAATGGTATAGCAATGAACATTGATGTGATCATGAGAAGCCAGCCCTCTATAGAGAACTAGTTCTCTTATACGCGTACTCAACCCGATCAACCTGATTAAAACTTGCGCCATTATAGCATTGAGCCTTGAAAATTGTTCAACCTGAAATTTTATCAATTTTTATACCCTATGTTATCTAATATTTGCTCAAAATAAATTATTAAATTATTATTTTAATATATTTTTGTTTATTTTGTAGGAATTGGAAAATTTGAGAGAATGAAGAAATTTTTCCCCAAAAAAAAAAGGAAAAAGCAGTTCATCTAAATGGATGGATTAGGAAAAAAAGGGAAGAGGCTGAGGCCCATCCTTTGGCTACCTTATGGCCCAAGCCATCAATTGAGTCCAGCTCCTTCCCTAACCTGCCTCTCCTCCTCCTTCTTCCCTCTCTCTCTGGCGCTCTCCTGCCCAGCTCTCAAAGCCCATCAGCCAAGCCTAGTGCCGCGTTACCCTTCCCTTCCCTCATCTCTCTTCTCAGTGGGCCTGTGTTCCCCTAGACCGTGGCCTAGTTTGACAATTTCCCCTCTTCTACCTTCGCAGGCCGACACTTCTCTATAAACCACAGCCCAAATCCGGCCCCCAAGCACTTCCCCTTTCTCTATTCTTTTTTTTGCCCTTCCAGTTCGCAGGCCAACTAGTTCTTTGGTCTCCTCTCTTGCCTTGACCTAGAAACACCCTAAGCCTAGTCTAGCCCTCCTTCCCACTTATTTTCGATGTGTACATCACGAAATCTCACACCATTCCCCCCTTCTTCTTCTTCACTGGCCCCAAAAAAAAGAGCTCATTCATGTTGTTACTCTTCATTTTTCTCGTCATCATCACCATCCTCGATAAGATAGTTGCAATTGATGGCAAAGTTGCAATTCAATATTAATGGAGGCAAATAATAGGAAAGGGGACTCGAATTTGGGGGCCATAAAATCGGGAAGAAGGGTCAAACAAGAGGAGAGTAGATTAGTCTAGAGTTCTTAATTTTCTAGTTTTAATTTTTCGTTTCATCTTTGTTTTTTTTTCCCCTCCAGTTTCAAATTTAGGGCTAGTTCTCAAAATTAATGTAATTGAATTATGGGTTTTCAATTTTGAATGAAGATATGGGCTTTGGCTTCTGAATTTGTGAGCATTTGCTTCGAATTTTGGCTTTCCATCCTTCCCTGTTCTTCGTTCCCGTTTCTTCGAGAAAATTTGGTTCTATTTAGTTCTGATTCAATTTTATAATTATGTGAAACTCAGTTGTAATCTAATTTCATAATCCGTCCCACATGATGACACCTGTACTTGTTACGGTAACAAACCATATACTTGTGGATTTCACAATAAGTTTTCGCACTGTTGTCGGGATGGATAATGTGTAATTAGATTGAATCGAGTGGTAGTTGAGTCGATTGATTCGTTTTCGTTTCGTTCTGTACTTTTGATTTTGTTCTTGTTTGAGTGTTTGTATAGTTTTAGTCATTTTAGTCTAAGTTTTTTTTTTTTTTTTTGTCTTTGATTTTCGATTAGAGTTTGTATTTTGATTTTTATTTTGTTCCATTTTATTTTGCTTTAAGTGACTACTTTTTCTGCTAAAAAAAATAGAAGCTGATAGTTTACCAGTGAAGTGTAAGGTAGAACAAAAGAGCAGAAAATTTAGTGTAGGTTTTTATGTATTTTGACTTTCTATTTCAATGTTTTGGTGTTGTTCTTATGCATATTGTTATAATCTGATATTTTTCGTGGATTCTTAGGGATTGTCAGAGTCTAGGAGAATTTTTGTAGAATTTTTAGGCATTTCTAGGATTTTCAGTAATTTCCAGAAATACCTTTCTGTTTTGATTTTTCTGCACTAATTTGGGACATTAAAAAAATTGAAAAAAACTACATGCATGTTCCTTGTGATTGTGCTTAATTCTCTGTGCATAGTGTTCTAATTTTGGAGTTTGGTTTTCTATTTTCTTTTATTTTTAGTTTTTGTTTTGTTTTAGGTTTTGATACTTTCTGTTTTGTGTGTTTGAAATCATAAAAAGAAAATGATGTTCATGCTCTGTGCTTGTGCTGCTTTTTGGTTTTTTGTGTTAGGTTGCTTCTTGATGTTTGAGCCATTTGGCCTTTCTTTTCTTTTTGTAATATAGTTTTATTTTTGTTAGTTTATTGTCTTTTGTTCACCTTATTATTTAAGTGTCTTATTTTTTGTTTTAGTGATTATTTTATAATGAGTCTCATAGAGTCATTGATTTGTTTTTTAAAAAAACCTAAAAAATTTAAAATATTGAGAATCCTAAAAAAATTGGAAGCTTCTTAAAATTGAAAAACTAAGTTTCAAGAATGTTAGCTTTCAATTTCCCACAACTTGAGCATGAACCATTTTGGAGCTATTTATCAAGACTAAATAATTATCGTGCTCAACTAAATCAACATTTTGAAAAATAGGAAATTTATGAGGCCATTAGCATGAGCCTGAATGCTAAATTCCAAGGTTATGTTACATCTATTTGTCCTCGAGGTATAATAGTATTATTGTCAAGAACTCAAGATGGTGTATAAGATTTCTTTGAAAAGTTAGCTTAGGGCCCATCTTATTCTTATTTGCCTCCTGCTTTGTGCAATTATTGTGAACCTTCTGATCATGATATTCTTAATTGTCATATCGTGATTATATTGATACTACATGTGCAAGTGTTGAAAAGATGATAAATGAAATGACTGACAAAATGATAGAGACTATGAAGGAGAGAATTGCTGAATATTCTCAATGTATTAATTGAGAATTATAGTAAGCTTAACTTTACTTTAGGATCTCCAAAACCTGAAGTTAGTCTTTATGATGATTTTGAAGTCTTTTATCTTGCTAAGCCTGATTTGCATGATGTTATGCCCTTTCCTAGCCTAGAACAAAAGAGTGACCTCCCTATGTCTCTATCCCCTGACCTTGCACCTAAACCTAGCTCACATAGGGAGGTCGCCGAGGATGTCTTAATTTCTATCGAGCCACCCACCCTTTTAAATTACTCTTGTGAATTTGAGAAGGGTAAAGAATTTGAGAATGCTAATGAGCTAGATATGAGCATCACATTTAAAGTTGAGCATCATGAGATAGATGAGTCGGAAGATATTTGTCTACCTGAGTCATGTGAGGAGTAAGATGAGCCCACTACTTTGGAATATGATGATGACATTTTCTCTATATAATATGAATCTTTTTCACAAGGACTAGATTATAATGAAGGCCTTGATGTGTGTTTTTGTATTAAATATGAATCCTTTACTTTTGACCCCATCATTAATGACCTTATACTCAAGAAATCCAAGCCTGAACTTTTAGAGTCTGAGAACTTTGTGCCTATGGATGCTAATTTGGACCACACTCTTGAGCATATTGATATCAAAGGAATCATGGACTTAGAACGCACTAATTTGCCTAGACAGCACATTCATGATGACCAAATTTCTAGGCCAATGACCCACTTGCTAGCTAAGTTTGAGTATATCTCTCTATTTGATGTTTCGGCGCAATAATTTGATAACTTGAAGCCGGCCCTTACTTGTGCTGCATTGATGTTTTGGATGTATTCTATTTGGCACCGACTCTTTAATTTTCATTGTTGTAATGTGATTAAGAAGTTTTCTTGCTAGTTTGATAAGCTAGTTCTAATGGGATTTGATTTGAGTAGCACTTTAAGCTTGAAATGGAGTGGTTGATGCTCTATGAGCCTCTATTTCAATATATTTCAAGAGGCTATAACTTGGGTATATTTCTGCACCTAACCTAGTATAATCATTCCTCCCTTTCTTCTCTTTTTATTTTGTTTTCTTTTGTATATACGTGTTGCTTATTTTATTTTATTGTTTTCTTTTTGAGTTTCAGGATCTTGTCTTTTCTTTAGTTTTGAGTTTTATTTTTCTTTTTGTATATTTTTTAAAAGTTTTTACATTGTTTGTATGTTTCCTTTTACTTCAAATGAGGATATTGTCTAATTTAGGTGTTGGGGTGGGAAAAAGTACGTTTTAAAAAAAAAAAAAAAAAAGCAAACTAGAACCAAAAAAATGGAAAAAATAAAAAATTTTGAAAAAATCAGAAAAGATTTTTGTTTTGTTTTAGGGAAAATTTGTACTATTTTGATTGACTATATTCTCTTATACCTTAGCTCGTAGGTTGTATATAGATATGGTGTGCACAATAGAACTTAGTCCAAAGTGATATATTTGCGCCCAATCCTAACCCCCGACATTTTTTGAGAGCACAATTGACTTTGGTAGATCACCTACGAGATTTTGTGTCTTAAAGACTAACTCATAATTTTTAGTCTCACAATTTTCGTTCACGTGTGTCTCATCCATGACTGCACCTCAAGAACTTGCTTTAGTTCTCTTTGAAATCACATTTAGCATGTGTATTATGGTACTATGATAGAGGCATTCAATTGTTTTGTGAGCTACATAGCCAAATTGCCCCCCTGTTTTGAATGTTTGCCCTTTGCTAGCCTTGATCTTTTTGTTATGAACCCTTCATTTTAGTTCTTGGCCTAAACACATTTCCTATACCTAAGCCAAGACTAGTGGAGCAATACTTCAAGATTTGGGTGATAGCTTTTGGGTATTTTATGTAATTAGTGGTTGATTTTGGTAATATGAAGGGATGTATCATTATAACCATTCGGGAATTGGGTTGTGTTATTTTCATACATGCCATTAATTCATGTTCTTAAAAAATTTAAAAAAATAGAAAAGCAATGAAAGAAAAAATGAAAAAAAAAAGTTGAAAACAAAAATTAAAAAAATCTCAAAAATTGAAAAGAAAGAAAAGAATGTGGTGAATAGGAATGATTGGCATGAATGTATATATATTCAGTTTAAATGTCCATTTTAGTGGCGTGTGCCTTATTTTGTCATGTTGGGAGAATGTGTGATTATTATAGTGGGTGTAAATGTTGGTTGCTCTAAAGTCACTTGGCTTTTGGCTCCTCATTTCCCAAATTGATTGTCCATCTCCTAACCATATTCATTAGCCCTATTGCAACGCTGAAAAGTTTTCTTGATTAACGTCTTGCATTTTACATATGAGTGGTGGAGAATTAAGAGTCTTAGCAAGCCTACAGCAGTTTGTATGATTAGAACATGAGTTGATTGAACCTTATTATATCCTAAACACATGAGTGGGAGTCTGCCACATATCTCTAAAGTGAGGTTATACAAGTCGGGCTTGTACATATTTTCTAAACAGGGTGAAAGATTGTGTGTCGATGTCATCAGTAGAGGATGAGAGTTTCTTGATGTATACATTATGTTTATATGTGATTTAATATTTAGGTTACTTGAGTGATGTAGTTGGTTGGAATGTGTGCATATTTTTCCACGGTGCTGTATAAGTACTTTGAAAAACCCAAAAAAAAAGATTTTTAATTTTCTGTTTTCTTTTTATAGATTCTGTGGGTATATCTTCTGCAGGCCTTCACAAGACCTAATTCATCTACTAGGGGTAACACAGGGGTTTACAGGATTTATTGCACATGCTAAGTGCAACCGTGATTCATAAGAAAGTGAGTTAGGACTTTATTATTTTTTTTTTAGGATTTTAGTTTTAATTTTACTCAAGGACGAGCAAAATTTAGGTGTAGAGTATTGTTAAACTTGAAATTTTGTTTGTTTTTATACCCTATGTTATCTAATATTTATTCAAAATAAATTATTTAATTAGGATTTTAATATGTTTTTGTTTATTTTGTAGGAATTGGAAAATTTGGGAGAATGAGAAATTTCTTGAAAAAAAAAGAAAAAGGAGTTTAATTAATTAGAAAGATCAAGGAAAAAAATAGAAGAAGAGGCTAAGTCGCATCCTTTAGTTGCCGCGCAGCCTAAGCCATCAGCCGAGCCCAACTTCTTCACCAGCCTACCTCACCTCCTCCTTCTTCCCTTTCTCTCTGGCGCGAGCCTACCTAGCTCTCGAAGCTTATCAACTGAGCCCAGTTCGGCACTACCCTTCCCTTCCCTGGTTTCTCTTGTCAGTGGGCCTATGTTCCCTAAACCGTGGCCCATCTGACCATTTCCCTTGTTCTCCCTTCACGGGCCTGTGCTTTTCTGTAGACCACAGTCCAAATCCAACCCCCAGCACTTCCCCTTTCTCTCTTCTTTCTTGTATCCTTTCAGCTTGCAGGACACCTAGTTCTTTAGTCTCTTCTCTTATCTTGGCCCAGAACCTCCCTAAGCCTAGTCCAGCCGTCCTTCCCACTTATTTTTCATGTGCACGTCACATGATCTCACTCCATTTCCCCCTTTTCTTCTTCTTGTTCACTACCCAGAAACACGAGATCCCTCTCCCTATCTCGTTTCTTGTTCTCCATCCTCCCAGTCATTACCCTCCATTTTTCTCACCATCATTACCATCAATACAACAATTATAATTGATGGAAAAGCTTTAATTCAAGATTAATGGAGGCAACTAATAGCAAAGGGGACTTGAATTTGAGGGCTATAAAATCGGGAGGAAGGATCGCACAAGAGGAGAGTATATTAGTCTGGAGTTTTTAATTTTCCAGTTTCAATTTTTCGTTTCATCTGTGTTTTGTTTTTTTTTTCCAGTTTTAGATTTAGGGTTTTCAAAATTAATGTAATTGATTATGGGTTTTCAATTTTGAATGAAGATTTTAGCTTTGGCCTCTGAATTTGTGAGCGTTTGGTTCAAATTTTGGCTTTCCATCCTTCCCTGCTCTTTGTTCAAGTTCATTTTAGCAACTTTAGTTCAATTTAGTTCTAATTCAATTTTATAATTACATGAAACTCAGTTGTAATATAATTTCATATTCCATCCGAGAGGATGTTGAATTAGAGAGTACACAATCACAAGAAGGGGGTGAATTGTAGTGTCCGATTTTCGTAAGTTGCTGACAAACAGTCTTAGACCCTCGTGTAGGATTTAAACACTTCACTAAACGGGCTAATCACGCTACAATAGTAACACACCTTGTTACAACTTGTAACACACGTAACCTGTCTTCCCTAAGACAAGTTACCCCACGTCCAAAATCCCCTTGATTTGGACACACACTCTACTCATTCTTGTGAAAGAAGAATGTAAAGAAAAAACACCCTATTACAATACTTCTCAACTAAGCTAATATAGGGTACAATGAAGTCCTAGTATGCCAACTTTGAAAGCTCAATTAATTCACTCACAAGGCTCGGTTTTCTTTTCAAACGTTTTAGCTCATGAACTCAGATTTTTTTCTCTTTGAAAACCGATGTGTCCAAGATTGTAAGAAGCCGCCTTTTATAGTGCTTGGAACACAATTCATCAAATTTTTGGAAACTAAAAAATCTGAAGAATATAGAATCCTTTACCCACAAGGGATGGAAAAACTATTTCTGAAATTTTTGGAAACTAAAATCCTAGAGAAAATAGAATCCTTTAGCCACAAGGAGTAAGGTGACATGAGCTAAAAACACTTCCTGAACTGCGTGCATAAGGCGGTGTTTTTCAGCAGCTAGCCCATGTTTTTCTCAACTACCTTATCCACTTGCCAAAAATTGGATATTCTTTTTATTCAAAAAGATTTTGCAAATCCCTTAAGATTTTTGATAACCGTTTTTTAGGGTAAAGAATAAGATACTCCATAGAAAAATCTTTCTTGCAAATCTTTGAAGAAGCTGCTCAAAATCCAAAAGATAAAAATCGTGCAAAGCAGTTTTTCGCAACTTATTCGGGAAACACCCTGATCGCCCTGTTTCTAGGGTTGTTCTGAAGGGTGATCTGAAATATTTTCCAAAAAGCAAAACCGTTTCTAGTGAGTGGTAAATTAAAACTTTCTAATTGGCATATTAACAAGAGTCTAAAAATATAAAACCAAATCAGATCAAGACATCTTGTTGTAACCACTAGTCATCTTGTAGAACGACTTTGCTGCAAACACTTCACAGAACCTGTTTGTCACAGCTGCACTTATATCTTATGTTTCAAACACTTCACAGGATATGCTTCAAAACACCTTACAGAGCCTGTTTCTCATGGTTGTTCTTACATCGCTGACTTGAGTACCTATTCTTGATAAACCATTAGTCAAGCAGTTTTAATATATTGAAGAACAACAGTAAGACCCTGTTGGTAAAGCCTGTTTGGAGCAACAACAACAATACTTGGATTTGTTATCATCAAAACTTTATACATTCTAACAAATTCCCCCTTTTTGATGATGACAAACCAAGTGACCATATTGACTTTTAAGGGTAATTTAAATGATTTGTACCAATTATTCAAATTCACATAAAGCAGTTAGTATTGAAAAGATTGTAAGATAATTAACTCGTCCATGGCAGAACTAAAACAATATTGGTCAACTTATCTTCCCCCTTTTGGCATCATTAAAAAGTAGGGGCGAACAGTCAAACAGAGGGTGTTTGCTATCACCACCACTTGGGTAATGGAGGAAAGTCAACAGGCGATACACTCAAGTGTTTTGGTACGGTAATGAGATTGGCCATCCTAGTCACACACAAGCAATTCACAACAAAAAGCAAGCAAGGCAAAGCTAATCAAAAAACAAGATATCCTGTCATTCATCAAAAGAGTGCAACAGAGTACAAACTGATTCACCAAGAGAAGATGGGGGGTGATTAGAGAGCAGGAGGGGAAAATTTTATTGAGAGGGAAGAGAGAAGGGCGAGGATATCTTCATGGCATTTTGCATTGAAAGCCTTTTCCTCGTCCAGGGCAGCCTTTACCGCAGTAAGCTCAGCACTGAGTCGAGAGTTTTCTTCCAAAGCAGCCTCAAGCTTGACTGAGGAACTGCCAGGAACAGGAGGACGGGGTGTTTTGGTCCCCTGTTCTGAGGCAGACCCTTCAATCAAAGCATACCCACACCCCATAAGGGTGTTACTCCCGATCTCATCAATGAACTGAGCGCCCACCTTCTTCTGCAGTGTCACCCCAAAGTGCTCAAATACACTAGTCAGAAAGAAGCCGTATCCCAGATCATGTTCCCTAGAGGTGTTTGCAATTCTTGCAATATGTCGAATCATGATGGCAGGAAGGTTAATTTGCACTTCCGTGTCCATCAGATCCATCAAACACTGATCCATGGCATCAGCAAGATTGCGACCCTGGCCTCTGGGGATGACATTCTTGATGATAAACCAAAATAGCAATTGATGGAGCGATGTCATGTCCCCTTTTTTCACAGACTTGGGTGTTTGCAGGCTTGGTTGCTGGCTAAATTTCTGGGCGAGTTCCAGCAGCCTGGCTATCCCTAGAATAGTCTTGTCTTCCCTCACATATATATCAAAGCCTGTGGAGGGAATCCCCAGAATGTCCCCTAATATCTTTGCATCAAAGCGAAGCTGCTTCCCATTAACAATACTTGTCACCACTCATTCGGTGACAGTGCAGTTGGCATAGAACTCTGCTAACTCATGTACAGAACACCCCATCTGGGTGTTTGTAAACAACTCATACCACCCCTGTGCATGCAGCTTGTGCAGAAACACCCCCAGACCCTGTTCCTCAAAATACTTGACCTTTATAATTTTGCCCCTGACAACCCGTCTCTGAATCAATTGGGTCAGTTTGGCTGAGATTGCAGACGGGGTAGATTTCTTGGCTCGTTTAGGTTGGGGCTCAGTAGGAGGGTCTTGGGTGGAGGCATGTTTGAGGGAGGCTTTTCTCTTGGGAGTTTTGAGGGGTGATGGTTTTGGTATAGGAAGAGGCTTATCCTTTGAGGACTCCGAGAACACGGGCGTGCCCTGTTTGAAGGCAGTGTTCTCAGTGTCGCTATCTGATGAAGGCTCAGAGGAGGAATCAATGTCCTCAATAACAGGGGCTGACTGTTTGGCAGGACGAGGAGTGGAGTGAAAAGCTATTCGGGCTGATTTTCTTGTGGGTCTATTTGTGGGTTTGGCCGAAGAGGGGATTTGTGGTTTTGGTTTGACAGGGGGTTCACTTTTTGAGGGCGCTTCAGTCTGGCCGCTTTTAGGCCTTGATGGTGGTCGTGTTCTTGGTACTCTAGTACGCCTAGCCACAATTTTGTACCTGTTGCGTTTCTCACCGGTTTGTGTTACCGGTGTGGCTTGTGCAGGCTTAACAGGAGACTCCTCCATTTGACCACTACTTCCCCCTTCTTCTTTTGACAAATCCTCCCCTAGGTCATCCCTAAAAACTTCAGGCCCTGTTTCTGACCCTGTTTCCTGCTCAGGAAACAACCCAAACGAATTGATGTCATCTATCCCATGGTCCAATAGAAAGAGTTCATCTAAAGCCCCAATTTCTCTTTCAGATGCCCCAACAAGTTCTTAGGGTTGACATGCGCCCGTTTCACCAAACAAAATCAATTCCCACCCAAATTTGTACGGGATGTCTTCCAATTTCAAATTCACTGTTCTAAGGTCGATACTTTTCAAAAACCCAAAAGGTTTATAGGCAATGAGTCGAGGAGGTTCAGTATTTTTACCTTCCATGAGGGCCGTCAGAAATTGTGTAGGTGCAAACAGGGCTGTGGCTGTTTGTAAGGCTGTGCCCTGTGTCTGGTTGCCCTGGGTCAAGGTCGAGGAGCTCTCGAAGCTAATGGGGAACGCCATTTTTCCGAGGAAGGAGAGAGATTAGGGTTTCTTGAACAGAGTTTCAAGGCAAGAGAGTTTCGGTGGAGGTGAGAGATTGAGCAAGAGCTTTAAAGGGGGAGAGAGACGTGCGAAATCTTTAAAAGATTTTGCCCGTTTTTGCAACGGACTTTAGCATTTATTGCGTACGCCTCGGGAAGAGATTAGCAGTTTTAAATTTATTGCACACATTTGACAAACAAGAGGCGTACCTGTTTCTGATGCTTGTTCTTGAGGTTACTTGCTCGGTAACATTGGACAATAAGGGCAATCTCATTAGACCTCAACGAGTGTCAGCAAGTTGCAAACCTCACATATGCTAAACATAGCACACAAGTTGATTGCAAACAAAAATTTAACATGTTGTACCCGTCACTTTTAAATTTTGCAAACAGGGAGAGAGAACAGGTTGGTCAGGTTGTTCTAATTAAGCCTAGTTCGAGTCTATTCCTTTCAAATTGTTCTCTACTCAATGCCTTTGTGAATATATCAGCAATTTGATTTTCAGTGGCACAAAAATTCATTGAGATTACTCCTTTTTCAACATTGTCCCTTAGAAAATGATGACGAATGTCAATATGTTTTGTTCTTTTGTGTTGACATGGATTTTTGGCAATGTTAATTGCACTTGTATTGTCACAATAAATAGGAATGCATCCTATGTCAACACAAAAGTCCTTGAGTTGTTGTCTTATCCATAATAACTGAGCACAACAAGATGCAGCTGCCACATACTCAGCTTCTGCTGTGGACAAGGCAACAGAGAGTTGTTTCTTGGTTGCCCAAGATACCAAACAAGGTCCAAGAAAGTGAGCCATACCTGAGGTGCTTTTTCTATCTGTTGTATTTAGGAGTACTTACCCACAAGAGGGGGGTGAATTGTGGTGTTCGATTTTCGCGTACTTACTGGCAAACACCCTCTTGATTGCAGAGGTTGTTCTCGAATTACAAACAACCTTCTGACTTGTTTGCACCAGATGTTTTCAATTTGCTCAAAGGCGAAAATCAACAAGATAAATGCGGAAATAAAACACACACAATTTTTCCGTGGAAAACACCTCTAGCCCAACTGAGGTGTGAAAAACCACGACCTACCTCGTGTAGGATTTAACCACTTTCACTAACGGGCTGAACACATTACAAAAGTAACACACCTTGTCACAACTTGCAACCACGTAACCTTCTTTTCTAAGAAAGGTTACACCACGTCCAAATCTCACCAGATTGGACACGTCCAAAGTCCACACGACTGAGGACCACTCACTCACTCTTCTGATCCAAGATCAGGGTTACAAAACACCTTACGGGGGTGCTTCTGATTTAAGCAGATGTAAGGTACAATGAGGTCCTAGTATGCCAATATCTTGAAAGCTCAGCTTAAACACAACTTGTCTCGGTTTTTCTTTTCTCAAGAGTAGCTCGAAAAATTCTTCTCACTAGAAAAACCACTTTTGCACTTCTCCCTTTTTGCGTATGTTGTGTATGTTTCTCGTTTTTTCTCCTCTTCTGAATGGGAGTGAAATGTTGAGTTTTTAAACAAAAAATCCAACGGTCAAAAACAAGGAGAAGTGATAAAATCAGCTATGTTTAGCAAAGAGAGATTTTTGCTTAGCACAGAGAATTCCAACGGCTAAAAGATCCAATGAGGATAGAGTTTCCCAATATTGTAGGGATTTGATTTTGGAGGATGAAAGAATATCTTTTCCCCTTTAAAAATAGCCGTGAGATACATGGGAAAGAATCTCAGCTTTGAATTTTGAATTAATCACTTCCCAAGGATAAGAAAGAAATATTTTCGGTTTTGGTAAATATTTTCCAAAATCAGTTTTGCAAATCTCCCAAGGGATTTTCATATCAAAAAGATTTCCTACAGCTTAAATTGCTGTCTTGGAATTTTATCAAAATATATTAGAGCTTTTGGCCAACCAAAATAAGTTTTCCAAAGTAACCGGGTTTGGCCGTTGCAGTTCAGAAACACCCTAGGTACCCTGTTTACAGGGTTGTTCAAACTTGGTGTTCTGAAGCAAATAGCGCAACCGATTCAAGAGTGGTTAGTTAGAGACTTTTCAAGATTGGCATATTAACAAGAGTCTAAAAAATAAAACCTAAATTACCCAAGACATCTTGTTGTAGATCCAGTCATCTTGTTCAAGACGAATACGCTGCCCCAACCACCTAGACCAACCTGTTTGCCAGGTTGTTCTTGTATCGCTTGAGTTCAGAAAGGCCTGTTTGCTGGATTGTCCTTGAAACACCTAGCCTGTTTGCCAGGTTGTTCTTGTATTGCTTGAGTTCAGAAACTGATCTTAACACACAATCAACTCATCGAGGTGGTGTTCTTGACTTGAGCGTGAGTCGTCAAGGTATGAGACCTGTTCTTAAGACTTGTTCTCAACATTCAGCAAACAAGTTAAGATGCATATTGAAAATAACAGTGTATGCCTGTTTGGAGAACTTTGTTTGGAGCAACATTACTTAAGAGCATTTTACACTTGGGTTTGTTGTCATCAAAACTGAATATACTAATTCAACAATTTCCCCCTTTTTGATGATGACAAACCAAGTGTCCATATTGACCAAAAAAAAAAAAATTAATGCTGATAGGGATCCACGTAGGTACAAGGAGTTAGTCAGGGTCAGGTTCATTCGTCACACTTTGTCAATAGGTTACACTATTCTTCCCCCTTTTGGCATCATTAAAAAAACAAGAACAACAGGACGGTTGCAAGAAAAGCATATAAAGCATTGCAAATAGATATTTCATTGCAAAAAAAAAACAGTACAATGCCAAACCAACAAAAAATAGATATTGACAATCAGGGAGCAGGGGGTGGTTTAGTTTGCAGAGGAGGAATGCTGGGGGCAAGGGTGGAGAGAAGGGCAAGCAAATCTTCATGGCGTTTGGCGGAGAGGGCTTGTTCCTCAGCAAGAGCAGCCTTGACGGCTGAGATCTCATCCTTGAGGCGAGCATTGTCCTCAAGAACAGCCTCAACCTTGATGGAAGGTTGCCCAAAAACAGGTGGTCGAGGTGGTCGACGACCCTGTTTGGAGACTGACCCTTCGCCAATCTCATAGCCACACCCTAGCAGGGTGTCAATCCCAATCTCATCAATGATTTGGGCCGCCACTCTCCGTGTGAGCAATATCCCAAAGTGCTCAAACACCCTTGTCAGCAGAAACCCATAGCTAAGATCATGTGCCCGGGTGGTGTTCGCAATTTGCCCTATGTGGCGAATCATAATTGCAGGGAGGTTGATTGGTTCCTCCCGATCCAGTAGGTCCACCAGACATTGATCAAGGGCATCTGCTGAGTTTCGTCCTTGACCTCGCGAAATTATGTTCTTGATGGTGAACATAAACAGTAGTTGGTGCAGGGAGGTCATTTCACCCTTCTTAACCGAGAGGGGTGTTCTCAGGCCCTGTTTCTGACTGAGGCGTTGGGACACCTCAAGGAGCCTGGATGTTGCCAGGGCAGTTTTGTCTTCCCTCACATACACAGCAAAGCCTTGTGAGGGCACACCCAATATTTTCCCAAGTGTGGGCGCATCAACCTTAATGCCTTGCTCATTTACCAAACTTGTCACCACCCCTTTGGTGACGCTGCAGTTGGTGTAAAACTCAGCCAACTCAGGCATAGAACACCCCAACTGGGTGTTTGCAAACAAGTCGAGCCAGCCTTGGGCTCGCAACTTGCTCAGGAACACCCCCAGACCATGTTCCTCAAAAAAACGTATATTCACTACCTTCCCCCCGACGACATTGCGCTTAAGTAATTGTGCATGTTTGTCAGACATAGGAGAGGGAGTGGACTTCTTTGGGCGTTTGGGAGGAGGAACAGAGGTGGTAGCGTCTGGTAGGGGAGCTGCTCTGGGCTTTCTTTTGAGGGGTGAGGTTGCAGGAGAGAGCTTCATAGCAGGTTTAGGGGTGAATTTTAGAGGAGCTTGATCTTCAGAGGACTCGGAGAATACCGGTGTCCCCTGTTTGAAAGAGGTGCTCTCAGAGTCAGAACTCGAGAACTCCTCAGTAGAAGAAGAGGAAATCTCCTCGATAATTGGAGCAGAGGGTTTGGAGATATGGGGAGCGGATTGAAAAGCAATTCTGGCAGATGTACGAGAAGGCTTGGAGGATTTGGGAGAAGAGGGAGTTTGAGAGGGCTGAGACCTTGGTTGTGGCCTTGTTCTTGGCGTTCTGCTGTGCCTGGCCACTATTTTTACCCTTTTCCTTTTCTCTCCGGTTTGAGCAACCGGAGTAGTGAGTTCAGCCTCAGGGAGAGAATCCTTCTCCTGACTCTCCTCTGATGTCTCATTTGAATTCCCTCGTAAATCGACATTCAAATCCTCCACACACACGGCGTCAAAAGAGTCTTTCCCTGTTTCTGGCACTGTTTCAGGAAACAGCCCAAAAGAACAGGGTTCGAAATTATCACTAAACCCTTCAGGGGTTTCCAAGATTTTGTCTTGAGGTCTCGATGGTGCACCCTCCGACTCTACTTTAAGGGGACATGCAATTGACCCCACAAGAAACACCAATTCCCTTCCACAATTGAAGGGAATATCGTCCATCCCTATCCCTACTGATTTTAGGGACAAGCTTTTCAGAAATCTGAAAGGCTTATACAGGATTGGGAGCGGGGGAGTAGGGATTGAGGACGCACAAACCAGGGCTTTTGAGTTGGAGGTGTGGTTGGAAGCCATTGTTGCTAGAGGAGAGAGATTAGGGTTTTAGGCTGTTTGCAGGGTTTGTTTCTCAAAAGAAGAACTGAGAACAGGGCATTTAAAGCGAGAGAGAGGGCACCCCAAAAACTTTTAAAGGTCTCTTGATTTGCAATGGGTGAGAACATTAAAAGCGTGTGCCTTGGGAAGGAGGGAGGTTTAAAGAGAAACATTCCCATACGCATTGAACAACCAAGTGACGTACCTGTTCTTTCCGCTCGATCAAGATACCTGCCTGTTCTTTGCCGTTTGATTTTGACTCGTTTGAACTGGGGGTGGCAGAGTTGCTCCAGTGACCCTTAGTACATCCCCTTATGCTGCACTCTGAGGTACTCTTTCTATCAACTAGGAATCCAGCGTAGTCAGCGTCAGCATATCCAACAAGATCAAAATTGCAACCTCCAGGATACCATAAAGCTAAATTGGGTGTATGTTTCAAATATCTTAGTATCCGTTTAACAGCTTTAAGATGAGTCTCTTTAGGGCAAGACTGAAAACGGGCACATAAACCGACACTGAAAACAATGTCGGGCCTACTAGCGGTAAGGTATAAGAGTGACCCTATCATGCCCCTATAGAGTTTCTCCTCAACTGAGAGACTCCCATCATCCATTACTAACTTAGTAGAAGGAGAAATGAGAGTATCAATGGGCTTGCCCGACTCCATCCCAAAACACTTAAGTAATTCCTTAATATACTTTTGTTGATGGATCATGGTGCCGTTTGGAGTTTGCTTGATTTGTAAGCCTAAGAAAAAGTTAAGCTCACCCATCATGCTCATCTCAAACTCACTCCTCATCATATTTGAAAATTCATTGCATAAATCATGATGAGTTGCACCAAATATAATGTCATCAACATATATTTGGACAATCAATAAATGTTCCCCCTTAGATTTTAGAAACAAGGTATTGTCTACCTTGCCTCTTCTAAAATTATTTTCAAGTAAAAAACTTGACAAACGTTCATACCAAGCTCTAGGAGCTTGTTTTAAACCATAAAGAGCTTTGTCTAGTTTGAAAACATGGTTAGGAAATTCACTGTTTTCAAAACCAGGGGGTTGTTTGACATACACCTCTTCTTTAAGGTATCCGTTTAGGAATGCACTTTTCACGTCCATTTGATATAGCTTGATTTCCATATGAGCTGCAAAGGCTATTAGGATTCGAATAGCCTCAATTCTAGCAACTGGTGCAAAGGTTTCTTCATAATCGATCCCTTCTTCTTGATTATACCCTTGAACAACCAGCCGTGCCTTGTTCCTAGTGACTGTTCCTGACTCATCCAGTTTGTTTCGGAACACCCACTTGGTTCCAATGATTGTTCTCTCTGCAGGTTTAGGTACCAGGTGCCATACTCTGTTTCTTTCAAATTGATGGAGCTCTTCTTGCATTGCCGTGACCCAATCTGAATCTGTAAGAGCTTCATTCACATTCTTTGGCTCAATGTTAGAGAGAAAAGCATAGAAAGCACAAAAATTCTTAAGCTTAGACCTAGTTTGCACTCCACTGTTAATATCAGACTGAATTTGATCAAGGGGGTGTGAACTATGGTGCTTCCATGGTCGTGGAGTAAGTGGATCCACAGGCACAAGCTCTACTCTAGCCGGAATATTTGGAGAATCAGGCTCACGAACACCTCCTGAGCCTGTTTTTGCACCTGTTTGTAAGCCTGTTCCTGAAGAACATGGTCCCGAACAGGGTTCAACGGTGTTTCCCCCTGTTTGGTGTTCACCTTGCCTGCCGTTTTGAGGAACAACTTCTGGGCCTGTTGTCTCCATGGTGTTCTTACCTTGTCTCTCATGGAGCAACACTTCTTTTCGAACAAGACCTAATTCAAATTCTTCCTCCTGTGCATTATTCTCACTCAACGAGTTAGATTCATCAAAAAGCACATGCACACTTTCCTCAACGCACAAGTTTCTTTTGTTAAAAACTTTGTATGCCTTGCTGTGAGAGGAATAACCGAGAAATATTGCCTCATCACTCCTGGGATCAAACTTTCCTAAAGCATCCTTCCCATTATTATGCACAAAACACCTACAACCGAATGTTCTTAAATGCATAATGTTAGGCTTTCTGCCTTTGAAAAGTTCGTAGGGAGTTTTGTTCAAAATAGGTCTAATCATACATCTATTCATAATGTAACATGATGTGTTCAAAGCTTCTGCCCAAAAGTTCCTAGGGAGACCACTAGCAATAAGCATTGTCCTAGTCATATCTTCTAGGGTGTGGTTTTTGCGCTCAACCACCCCATTCTGTTAGGGCGTTCTTAGGGCCGAGAAGCTATGATCAACACCATGCATATTACAAAATTCTGTAAAACTTGTATTTTCAAATTCAGTACCATTATCAGACCTCAAGCTAACCAATGAGTGTCTTACTCTCTTTTCAACCTTTTTGAGAAAGGCAGTAAAATTCTCAAAAGTTTCATCCTTGGAGGCCAAGAATAGGGTCCAAGTAAATCGAGAGTAATCATCCACTATGACAAGCACATACCTCTTCTCACCTCTACTTGTTATCCTCATAGGACCACATAGATCAATGTGTAGTAATTCAAGAGGTCGAGTAGTGTTAACACACCTTTTTGATTTAAAAGACAATCTGACTTGTTTTCCTTTTGCACAAGCTTCACAAACCTTGTCATCATTGAATTTGATGGAAGGTAGTCCAACAACTAGGTCTTTGGAAACAAGTTTGTTCAAAAGAGTGAGACTTGCATGACCTAGTCTCTTGTGCCAGAGCATTATATCATCATTTAAAGCGCTCAAACAAGTCAGGTTGTTTTGGGGAAGTGTGGAAATACATACTTTGTAAATATTTTTGTGACGCTTCCCCTTCAATACAACGTCTCCTGTGTTGGCATTGACAACCAAGCAATGTGTTCGTGAGAACACCACTAGATTGTTCTTGTCACACAGTTGGGACACACTTAGTAAATTATGCTTTAAACCATCAACTAAGTGCACATTATCAATTGAGTGGGAGAGAGTTTTACCAATGCTACCTATACCGACAATTGTCCCATACTTGCCGTTTCTAAAAGCCACGCTCCCACCGGTTGAAGCTGTAAGTGAGAAAAAGTTTGACTTTTCTCCGGTCATATGCCGCGAACACCCACTATCAACATACCACAGCTGCCTGTTTTCAAGGTTATTTTCTGAGCTATTTGCCAGGGTGTTTCTTACCCTGTTTGCTGGGTTCTTTGCGGGGTTATTCTCTCTCACTTCAGCCTGCAAAACAAATCAATGGTTAGTTTTGGGAACCCAGATCCACTTGGGTCCCATTCTTTTAGACAAATAAAGCTCATCTTTCCTAATCCAGATTTGTTTCACATACCTTTCATTCTTTTCAATGGCATACCTTCTTGAAGGACATGAATATTGATAGTGACCAGTTTTACCACAATGAAAGCAAACAATGTTTTCAGGTAATCCCACATACTTTCTATGGATTGGGTAAATGGTTCGTTTAGGCTTATATCCAAGTCCCTTTTTGTTTCGACTGTGGTGAGTGTTTAACCAATTCAATGCTCTTGAGGACTTGTTCCAACGCTTGGTTGTGACAAGCTTGGTTTCCAGGTTTTCTATATTAGTATGCAAGCTCTTGTTCTCTTCGAGCAAAGACTCAACCATTCCTTCCACCTCAAGGAGTTTTTCCTCCACTCGAGAATAATCTCCCTCTTTTATAAAGAGGTTTTCCTTGAGCATGTTAATATTTTCATATAAGCCCAGTTTTTCATTTTTAAGGGTTTCATTTTCAAGTTCTAGGTCTCGGACATCTCGTTTCAATTCAGCACAAGTATCCATCAAGGTATACAAAAGTTCTTCGAGAGTTGCTTTATTGAGACCACGAACCTTGTTCTTGAGATCAGTCAAGCTGTTTGTGGATTCATCATCTGAGTCTGAGTCACTTTGTGCCATGAGAGCTACAGCATCTCCTTCACTTTCAGATTCACCTTCATCCTCAGAAGAGTCTCCCCAGGCAGCAAGCATAGCCTTCGAGAATCTTTTACCTGAGGTGTTCACAGGTTGTTTTCGAACCTGTTTTCTGGGTTGTTCGAACTCCTGCTCTTCTCGAAGAAGAGGGCAGTTTTTCACAAGGTGATCTAGTTTGCCACATTTAAAACACCCTGTGAACTGTTCTCGGGGGGTGTTTCTGGATTTACTGAAGTCCTTTCTTTTGCTGTTTTCTTTGACCTTTTTGAAGAATTTCTTGAACTTTCGTGTCATTAAGGCCATCTCTTCATCCTCAAGGTCAGAGTCATCATCCTCTTGTGCTTTCAAGGCAAGCCCACGATCCTTCTTCTGCTCCTCCTTTTGTTGTGAGTTCTTTCTGAGTTCATAGGTTTGAAGATTGCCAATCAACTCGTCGAGGGTGATCTTGTTCATGTCTTTAGCTTCTTGGATGGCTGTCACCTTCGCTTCCCAAGACCGAGGCAAAATCCTTAGAATCTTCCTCACCAGCTCTTCTGTGGTGAAGGATTTTCCCAGGGATTTTAGCTCGTTTGTTATGTGGGTGAAGCGTGTGTACATATCCATCACGTTCTCACAATCACCCATATCAAACAACTCATATTGCCTCATGAGTAGCTCAATACGTGACTGTTTGACTTGACTTGTTCCTTCATGAGCTACTTGGAGGGCATTCCATATCTCCTGGGCTGACTCACACTCCGAGATACGTGTATATTCATCTGGACCTAGGCCAAAATATAATAGCTTCTTGGCCTTGGCATTCTTTTCCATTTTCTTATAGTCTTCAGCATCAAACTCTATGGGTTCCTTGGAAACCTTCTTACCATCTTCAAGCACCTTGGTGGGAACAAGGGGCCCGTTTTTGATGAGCATCCATAACTCATAATCTTCTGCCTGAATATAGTTCTCCATCCTATTCTTCCACCAACTATAATGTTGGCCGTTGAAATAGGGTGGCCGAGTAATGGATTGTCCTTCAAGAATTTCTTGTGGTGTACTCATTTTCAGAATCTCTCAAGGTGTTAGCCCTTTTGTGAGAGAACCTGCTCTGATACCACTTATTGTATTTAGGAGTACTTACCCACAAGAGGGGGGTGAATTGTGGCGTTCGATTTTCCCGTACTTACTGGCAAACACCCTCTTGATTGCAGAGGTTGTTCTCGAATTACAAACAACCTTCTGACTTGTTTGCACCAGATGTTTTCAATTTGCTCAAAGGCGAAAATCAACAAGATAAATACGGAAATAAAGCACACACAATTTTTCCGTGGAAAACACCTCTAGCCCAACTGAGGTGTGAAAAACCACGACCTACCTCGTGTAGGATTTAACCACTTTCACTAACAGGCTGAACACGTTACAAAGTAACACACCTTGTTACAACTTGTAACCACGTAACCTTCTTTTCTAAGAAAGGTTACACCACGTCCAAATCTCACCAGATTGGACACGTCCAAAGTCCACACGACTGAGGACCACTCACTCACTTTTCTGATCCAAGATCAGGGTTACAAAACACCTTACGGGGGTGCTTCTGATTTAAGCAGATGTAAGGTACAATGAGGTCCTAGTATGCCAATATCTTGAAAGCTCAGCTTAAACACAACTTGTCTCGGTTTTTCTTTTCTCAAGAGTAGCTCGAAAAATTCTTCTCACTAGAAAAACCACTTTTGCACTTCTCCCTTTTTGCGTATGTTGTGTATGTTTCTCGTTTTTTCTCCTCTTTTGAATGGGAGTGAAATGTTGAGTTTTTAAACAAAAAATCCAACGGTCAAAAACAAGGAGAAGTGATAAAATCAGCTATGTTTAGCAAAGAGAGATTTTTGCTTAGCACAGAGAATTCCAACGGCTAAAAGATCCAATGAGGATAGAGTTTCCCAATATTGTAGGGATTTGATTTTGGAGGATAAAAGACTATCTTTTCCCCTTTAAAAATAGCCGTGAGATACATGGGAAAGAATCTCAGCTTTGAATTTTGAATTAATCACTTTCCAAAGGATAAGAAAGAAATATTTTCGGTTTTGGTAAATATTTTCCAAAATCAGTTTTGCAAATCTCCCAAGGGATTTTCATATCAAAAAGATTTTCTACAGCTTAAATTGCTGTCTTGGAATTTTATCAAAATATATTAGAGCTTTTGGCCAACCAAAATAAGTTTTCCAAAGTAACCGGGTTTGGCTGTTGCAGTTCAGAAACACCCTAGGTACCCTGTTTACAGGGTTGTTCAAACTTGGTGTTCTGAAGCAAATAGCGCAACCGATTCAAGAGTGGTTAGTTAGAGACTTTTCAAGATTGGCATATTAACAAGAGTCTAAAAAATAAAACCTAAATTACCCAAGACATCTTATTGTAGATCCAGTCATCTTATTCAAGATGAATACACTGCCCCAACCACCTAGACCAACCTGTTTGCCAGGTTGTTCTTGTATCGCTTGAGTTCAAAAAGGCCTGTGTGCTGGATTGTCCTTGAAACACCTAGCCTGTTTGCCAGGTTGTTCTTGTATTGCTTGAGTTCAGAAACTGATCTTAACACACAATCAACTCATCGAGGTGGTGTTCTTGACTTGAGCGTGAGTCGTCAAGGTATGAGACCTGTTCTTAAGACTTGTTCTCAACATTCAGCAAACAAGTTAAGATGCATATTGAAAATAACAGTGTATGCCTATTTGGAGAACTTTGTTTGGAGCAACATTACTTAAGAGCATTTTACACTTAGGTTTGTTGTCATCAAAACTGAATATACTAATTCAACACTATCAACCAAGAAACCTGCATAATCAGCATCAGCATACCCAACAAGGTCGAAGTTGCACCCTCTAGGATACCATAAGGCTAGATCAGGTGTATGTTTTAAGTATCTTAAAATCCTTTTTACAGCCTTAAGATGAGTTTCTTTAGGGTTAGACTGAAAACGTGCACATAGACCAACACTGAAAACAATGTCAGGTCTACTAGCCGTCAGGTATAGGAGTGACCCTATCATGCCCCTATAGGATTTCTCCTCAACTGAGGGACTACCATCATCCATTACTAACCTGGTTGAGGGAGAGATGGGAGTATCAATGGCCTTGGCCGATTCCATCTTAAAACGCTTAAGTAACTCTCTGATATACTTTTGTTGATGGATCATGGTGCTGTTTAAGGTTTGCTTGATTTGCAAGCCTAGAAAGAAATTAAGCTCACCCATCATGCTCATTTCAAACTCAATCCTCATCATTTTTGAAAATTCATTACACAAATCATGATAAGTTGCACCAAATATGATGTCATCGACATATACTTGGACAATCAACAAATGTTCCCCCTTAGATTTTAGAAACAAGGTATTGTCTACCTTGCCTCTTGTAAAACCATTTTCTAATAAAAAGCTTGACAACCGCTCATACCAAGCTCTAGGGGCTTGTTTTAAACCATAAAGTGCTTTGTCAAGTTTGAAAACATAGTTAGGAAATTCATTACTTTCAAAACCAGGGGGTTGTTTGACATACACTTCCTCTTTAAGGTACCCATTTAGAAACGCACCTTTAACATCCATTTGATATAACTTGATCTCCACGTGGGCTGCAAAAGCTATCAAGATTCGAATGGCTTCCATCCTTGCAACAGGTGCAAAAGTCTCTTCATAATCAATTCCCTCTTCTTGGTTGTAGCCTTGAACCACCAGCCGGGCCTTGTTCCTAGTGACTGTTCCGCACTCATCTAGCTTGTTACGGAACACCCACTTGGTTCCAATGATTGTTCTATCCTCTGGCCGTGGCACAAGGTGTCATACCTTGTTTCTTTCGAACTGATGGAGTTCTTCTTGCATGGCTGTGACCCAATCTGAATCTGCAAGAGCTTCATTAATATTATTAGGCTCAATTTTTGAGAGAAAAGCATAGAAAGCACAGAAATTTTTAAGCATAGATCTAGTTTGAACTCCTGCATTAATATCAGACAAAATTTGATCAAGAGGATGTGAACTTTGGTATTTCCATGATCGTGGTGAAAGTGGGTTCACAGATATGCTCTCCATCCTAGCTGGAATACTTGGTGAAACAAGTTCAGGTCCTGTTCCCAAGCCTGTTTGGGAGCCTGTTTCTGAAATTATCTCTGAAGGGTTCGGCTGATGTTGTCCCGAATAGGGTTCCACCCTGTTTCCCCCTATTTGGTTCACACCCTGCCTACCTTCTTGAAGAACAGCTTCAGGCCTTGATCTCTCAGGTTTATCCTTACCTGGTTCATCTTGAAGCAGCATGTCTTTTTTAACAAGACCTAGTTCGAGGTCTTCCTCCTGTGCATCATTCTCACTTAGAGAGTTAGTTTCATCAAAAAGCACATGCACACTTTCTTCAACACACAAGGTTCTCTTATTAAACACTTTGTACGCCTTACTATGTGAGGAGTAACCGAGGAATATTGTCTCGTCACTTCTTGGATCAAATTTCCCTAAGGCATTCTTTCCATTATTATGCACAAAACATTTACACCCAAAAACTCTCAAATGCAAAATATTTGGTTTTCTTCCTTTGAGGATCTCATAAGGAGTTTTGTTAAGAACAGGTCTAATCATGCATCTATTTATAATATAACATGATGTGCTTAAAGTTTCAGCCCAAAAATTTCTAGGAAGACCACTAGCAACAAGCATTATTCTAGTCATGTCCTCTAGAGTACGATTTTTACGCTCTACCACCCCGTTCTGTTGGGGTGATCTTGGAGCTGAAAAATTGTGATCAACGCCATGCTCATTACAATAGTCAATAAAGCTCAAATTTTCAAATTCTGTACCATGGTCAGACCTTATGCATACCAGAGAGTGTCCTATCCTCTTTTCAGTTTTTTTAATGAAAGCAAGAAACTTTTCAAAAGTTTCATCTTTAGAAACCAAAAACAAAGTCCAAGTGAAACGAGAGTAGTCATCCACTATCACAAGCACATACCTCTTGCCACCTCGGCTCATGATCCTCATTGGACCACATAGATCCATATGTATTAATTCAAGGGGTCGAGTAGTGCTTATACACTTTTTAGACTTAAATGAATTTTTGACTTGTTTGCCTTTGGCACATGCATCACATACCTTGTCATCATTGAATTTGATGGAAGGTAAGCCAACTACTAAATCTTTGGTTACAAGTTTGTTCAAAAGAGAGTGGCTTGCATGACCTAGTCTTTTGTGCCAAAGCATAACATCATCTTTTAAGGCACTCAAACAAGTCAAATTATTTTGGGGAAGAGTAGAAATACACACTTTATAAACATTTTTGTGTCGCTTCCCCCTCAACACAACATCTCCTGTGTTCATGTTTACAACCAAGCAACGTGTTGGAGAGAACACTACTAGGTTGTCTTTGTCACACAGTTGGGACACACTTAGCAAGTTGTGTTTTAAACCATCCACAAAATAAACATTGTCAATTGAATGGGAGAGTGACTCACCTATCTTACCTATACCGACAATTGTCCCAGATTTGCCGTTTCCAAATGCTGCACTCCCTCCTTCTGATGCTGTAAGTGAGAGAAAATTGGATTTTTCACCAGTCATATGCCTCGAACACCCACTGTCAACATACCACAGCTGCCTGTTCCCTAGACTGTTTCTTGCACTGTTTGCTGAGTTGTTTGCTGGGTTGTTCTCTCTTACTTCAGCCTGCAAAACAAATCAAGTGTTAGTTTTGGGAACCCAGATCCACTTGGGTCCCATTCCTTTAGAAGTGTAAATCTCTTCTTTCCTAACCCACATTTGTTTTACATGCACTGAGTTCTTTTTAATGGCATACTTTCTTATAGGACAAGCATATCGATAATGCCCCATTTTACCACAATGAAAACAAACAATATTTTCAGGTAATCCCACATATTTGTTATTCACTGGGTAGGTCATCTTAGGCACAAAACCTAGTCCTCTTCTATTTTGACTATGATGAGTGTTTAACCATTCCAACGCCCTTGAGGACCTGTTCCAGAGCTTGTTTGTGGCAAGGTCCGATTCTAAGTGTTTTATTTTTTCAAGCAAGTTTCTGTTTTCTTCCAGCAAAGACTCGACCTTACCTTTTAAGTCAAGAGATTCTTTTTCTAGCTCAGTCAGTTTAGTGGAACAAGTCTCTTCTTTCATGAGTAGAGTTTCTTTAAGCACATTGATGTTTTCATGCAAGGCAAGAGTCTCTTTGTCAACTTCAAGCTTTTCTAATTTAAGGGTTTCATTTTCAAGTTCTAAATCTCGAACATCCCCTTTTAATTCAGCACATATATCCATTATATTGTACACTAATTTCTCAAGAGTTGATTTATTTAGACCACGTACCTTGTTCTTGAGTTGAGTCAGACTATCCGTTGACCCATCATCTGAATCAGTGTCACTCCTTGCCATGAATGCTACATCAGCTTCCCCAACTTCAGACCCTTCCTCATCCTCACTTGAATCTCCCCAGGCCGCGAGCATAGCTTTTGAGAACCTTTTCGCTGAGCTGCTTACACCCTGTTTCCTCCCCTGTTTTCTGGGGTGTTCGGGCTCTTGTTCTTCCTTGTGCAGTGGGCAATTTCTCACAATGTGGTCCAGCTTACCACATTTGAAACACCCAATGAACTGTTCCCGATGGGTGTTCCTGACTTTGCCGAAGTCCTTCCTTTTGATGTTTTCTTTGACTTTCTTGAAGAACTTCTTAAATTTTTGAGTCATCATGGCAATCTCCTCCTCCTCAGAATCAGAATCATCTTCTAAGGCCTTTAGTGCAAGACCTCATTCTCTCTTTGTCTCATCTTTCTGTTGAGAATATTTCCTAAGTTCATATGTTTGGAGGTTTCCAATCAGCTCATCTAGGGTGATCTTATTCATGTCCTTAGCTTCTTGGATGGCCGTTACTTTTGCTTCCCAAGAATGAGGTAAAATTCTTAGGATCTTCCTTACCAATTCTTCGGTGGTGAAGGATTTTCCCAAGGATTTCAACTCATTCGTTATGTGAGTGAAGCGAGTGTACATGTCCATCACACTTTCCCGATCACCCATCTCGAACAGCTCATACTTTCTTATAAGCAATTCAATCCGGGATTGCTTTACTTGATTGGTCCCTTCGTGAGCTACTTGCAAAGCATCCCAGATTTCTTTGGCCGACTCACATTCAGATATGCGAGTATATTCATCAGGACCTAGGCCAAAATATAGGAGTTTCTTGGCCTTGGCATTCTTCTCCATCATCTTGTAATCTTCAGCATTGAACTCCTTAGGCTCCTTTGACTTTCCATCTTCGGTTGTTTTCTTAGGGATGAGTGGTCCATGCTTGATGAGCATCCACAACTCATAGTCCTCGGCTTGGATGTAGTTTTCCATCCTATTCTTCCACCAACTATAGTGTTGGCCATTAAAGTATGGTGGACGAGTTATGGATTGACCTTCAAGCATGCCTTGTGGAGTACTCATCTTCAAGGATCTCTCAAAGGTGTTAGCTTTTCAAAGGAGAACCTGCTCTGATACCACTTGTTGAATTAGAGAGTACACAACCACAAGAGGGGGTGAATTGTGGTGTCCGATTTTCGCAAGTTGCTGACAAACAGTCTTAGACCCTCGTGTAGGATTTAAACACTTTACTAAACGGGCTAATCACGTTACAATAGTAACACACCTTGTTACAACTTGTAACACACGTAACCTGTCTTCCCTAAGACAAGTTACCCCACGTCCAAAATCCCCTTGATTTGGACACACACTCTACTCACTCTTGTGAAAGAAGAATGTAAAGAAAAAACACCCTATTACAATGCTTCTCA
>JAKOGI010000774.1:0-97500 GCA_029747015.1 Carnegiea gigantea | reverse complement strand
GGCAACCGTTGGTTCTTCTTTCTTGGGAAAAGGGGGGAGGGTACGAGTCCTAAGAGATCCCCATGGCCAGTTGAAGGCCGTCATTGAAACAGCTTCCAAGAGGCACTGGGGGCAGTGAAATGCAAAAAGACAATTCATCCCCTAAGCTTAAGACGATGCTAAGATTCTAAAACTTTGTACTAAAAGGGATGGAAGTAGATATCTTTTATAATTTTCTCAAGAAGGGGGCAAAAAAGAAGGAACTAGCACTAAATGAATATGACAAACTAGCTCTAAAACAATTCCAATCGCTACTCTATATATTCTCCCTGAGATTAAGGTACCTGGAAATAGAGTTAACCACCCCAAGAAGTCTAGCATTTTCAAGCATTGAAGGCCAATAGTCCCCTAACAAGTAAGCCCTTAGCTTTTTGTCTAACTTCGCTTTGACATCATACTAAAGAGAACTTCTAATCAGTTAGCCCCGGCTCCAAGAGGCAAAGATGAAACGATAGAGCACCGGAGGAGGTTTGTAGTGGTCTTTGACTTCAAAAGTTCAGCATCTTAAAGTAAGAATTTAAGAAGAACATCTAAAACCTCTAAACAAAGAAGTGAAGAAAACTCACAAAAATTGGAATTCAAAAAGGAAACTAAGAAAGTTTTCTCAAACTGGGGAAAATTTCAGCAGAGTTGATGGATATTTATGCATGAAATTAGGGTAAGAGAATCTCTCATCTTTTTAAAAGCGAAAAACTCAAAGCGACATAGTATGCCCAATTAAGTAACTTCTCAAAACCGAGAAAACTCAACATCAACCGCATAGGAAAATAGTGAGAAGATGAGAAATCAAGTCACAAATGAGCAAACTAACTATTGACATGTGGAGGTAAAGATCTCATGGGAACGAATTAGTCTACCGAGATATAGAAAGGTTTAGGTAGACAAGAGGTTAGCACTCTCACATGAGTAACCACTTCTGTTGATTAGAGTATTAATGGGACATGAGACAATATTTTAAGTTGAATTATCACAATGATAGTTTGAAATCTTACTTATTTAAAATCATGAATGTCATCTTCATTATGACAAAAAATCAATACAACACATTGATTAGAATGAAATTTACGTCGTTTACCTTAGAAGGGCCAAATGTCAGTTCAAGTTCATGAGTTGATTTGGAAAGTCAATATAGACGATAAGGTGTCCAAATATCATCTGTATACTATTTTGGTTAAAGGACCAAAAGACACATGCTCTACACTAAAGGAAACAATATTATAGCACATGTTTCATACCATGTATGCAATGGATGGCCACTCAAATTTAGATAAGTTAAATCTCAACTTACATTTCTTTGAGACCCTTAAGGTTAGGATCTTATATGTGTACCCTCATGACTGCAATAAGTGGTTTAAGACTTAATTCAATATTCATTATCTTAGGATGTAGTCAAAGGACGATGAATAATTCAACTTGGCGAGACATGATTAGAAAAGATGAGTTGGATTTCGTCAAGAGACTCCTGAGAAAAGAAAGATCATTTCAATTTCAATTCACAAGTAAGCCAATTACGCCGATTATGAGAGAACAAGAAATATAGTGATTTGATGAGAATAAAATGCGTTACCTTGATAAGACTGAAATGATCTAGGGTACTTGCGTACTTCTGACTACTCAAGAATTCTTGACAAGAAGCTAAATATTCCTTACATATGTGTAACATAAAACTTTAAAAAGCATATTAGTCATGCACCTATTTATTAAGTACAAAGATATTGCAAAAACAATAAAGAAAATAAGTTTTCTTTCGGAGGAAGATAAGCACTCTCTTATGTGCGAGGGGGAGATGTTGGGCATAGGCATCTAATCCACCTATAGGAGCTGCTAGCATGAGTTGCACAAGGTGGTAAAAGGCTACAAGGGTACACTGGTAATTTCACTTAAAACCCTATAATCCCTTATTAGCTGCTTTATTATAAATAGGCGCAGTCTAAGAGGTAGGACAGGATGCACAAAACACAATGGATTCTTCAATGAGAGTTTCTACAAAACCCATTAGAGCACTTAGGTTGTAGGATTGTGAAGGATCATTCGTCTATTGATATCATCCGCAACTAGTAATTCAAGTTAGGCATTCGATTGTCCTGCTATACCAAAATTAAGGTAATTTTGTTCACATTCAATCCATGATTTAATTTCCTTCATATAGCTTATCTAAAGCCATTTCAAACAAATAGTTATGATTATAAAGCCTTTTCACTAAGGATGTTTGGACATCGATAATTCCACCTTTGGGGTGTTGGTAAGGGAAACACTCTCCTTTTGCAATTTAAACACTAGCATACCCAGCTTTGACCATATTTTTTTTTAATCGCCATCGAATAAGTAGAACATGGACTCAGTAGAGTGATAACATGAATGGCCATTTTGCTAATGCGTATAACAGAGCAACATGGTCAGTCCTTTTATACACCTATCCTTCTTATAGTATTAAATTATTCTAAATGATGCAACAACCAACACCATAAGGATCAAACATAACAACAATTATTTTTCTATTGTTGAGTTGCTCGAGGTCTTCAATTTAAGCTGAATCAATTCTTTCTTCAAAACCTGCACTTCCTCCACTATCTCTGTTAGCAAAATGAGTGTCTACGCTATGATTCCATCGAGTTCACACTCAGTTATGGTCCAAAGAAAAATTACAATCGAAAGTTCGGTTTTAAAGAACCTATCAAAGTCATGCTTATGTTAAGGCCCCTACCATAAGATAAAACATGACCTAGTTGTTCCCTGATGCAATGGCATACAGCATGTTTTAATGAAAAGTCAAATCACTGTGAGTCAGATTGTCATCATTGTGACCCAATTTGCTGACTTGATCAGAGCGTGGTGCATACGCCTGAGTCATAAAAAAATCATAGTCGATCAATGAAACAAAATTTGGTATGATCGAGAAAGTTATACAAGGACATAATATGATTGAAAGAAAAAAGTACAGTGAGTCAGAGTGTCATCACTGTGATCTAATTTGCGGGCTTCATCAGAGTGTGGCGCATATGGTTAAGTTATAAAATGGTTATGGTTAATTAATGAAACTGTTAGTAAATGTGGGCTCACCTCAATGTGGAAATTAGCCCAAAACAGTTTGTTGTCTACTACCTATGAACAAAGTGGCTACTAAAGTCATTAGAAAATGTCACACCCCAAACCCAAATCCTAAGTGATGGTAAGATTAACATAAGAGAGAGCAGAGACTGGATTAGGGAGCTTTGCTTACTTGCTGTGCTATACAAGCCTTAATCTAATCCCCTTAAAATAGCTGCACAAGGCCTGTAACTGAGAATGAGCAGTTAATGGGAATAATTAATGTATAATTGATCATTCTGTAACCGCCCACTTAATGTGGGTTATCAATGTGGTTGTTACACTCGATCAACAGCTCTCCATTGGTCATATAAACCATAAGTTGCATACCTCTCTGCCAACTAATCTCATCAGACCTCATACTAGGAGTAGGGTGTGCGACCAAACTGAACTAGTAGTGTTATATTAAGTCACCATCTAACTAATATAACACTCTCATATTCGAACAACAGCTCGAATCATCCAAAACATCACTAATGGCGTACATTATCCCTTTATGCCTATCGATATCAAATGAGTATATACTGAATATAATCACTCTAGCTTGATATGGTGATGAGGAAAAAGATTCTTCCTTAAACAGTTAAGGTACTCCATCATAGCATAACTGCTTTCCTAATGTGTTCTACTAGACCGCATACATCTTAGTCCTTAAAACACATTAAGGTAGCAACATCAAGCTTTGACTTCATTCATAACTCTAAGTTAAAGATATCAAAAATAGAGGTCATACAGTGACAGGAAAAGGGAATTCACTTGTCACTCATATAACAGGTCATTAAGTAGCACACAGAGTATGAAATGTGTGCCGTAGCATAACTCCCACTAAGTTGAGCACTCTTCTATGCCATGCGAATCATAAGTCTGGTTTTTACCTAAAAACCAACATAAGCAACTACATTAACATACCTAATGTTAACCCTGACACCTAAGATTCGGCTTTAAGGCTTCAATATTAAAATATAATATTTCATGTTCAACTTACAGAAGTTTATCTTACACTTCCTAAGGTGACTATTAGAAATAATAACCTCTCATTCATACAACACAAGTATAATGATAATACAATATCACAACCACATAGTATTAACATTGTTAAGTCTCATCCTATCCACTGCTTAAGTGGCAGGAAAATTGCCTGTAGGACTGGGCTAATCAGAAGCCTTGTAACATTTCAGTGTCACTTATTAGACAATTTCATATCTACAAATATTTGAAAAAGAAATTTCATTTTTTATTCCATAAATAATGCAAGAAAAACACGTCCCTCACACAATTACGTATACCCAAAAACTAAATCCTACTCAGACCCAAACTCATTACATGAGCTTTGAAAGCATCTCTAGGTATAGGCTTAGTTGGGCGATCTGCAATCATCTTACTAGTGCATATATGCTTAATGGCAATTTCTTTATCTTTTATGGCATTTTGAACAAAATGATAACTTCTCTTGGTACGCTTAGTTTTCCTATAGAACTTTAGATCCTTACTAAACTGAATGGCAGTAGTATTGTCGCACATTTTTTTCTACAGGTTCATCAACTCTAGGAATGAGATTGAGATCCTGGAGAAAACTCCTCAGCCATATTGCCTCTTAAGTGGCAAGGTAGCAAGCGATGTATTTTGCATCCATAGTTGAAAGTGCTATGCAGTCTTACTTCTTACTGCACCAAGATATGGCTCCCCTGCCCAGGGTGAATACATATCCTGAGGTTGAATTGGACTCATCCAGATCACCACTCCAATCGGCATCTGACTATCCTCTTAATCTAAGGTCCCTGCCTTAGTAGCGAAGGACTAGGCCACTTATACCATGTAGGTAGCAAAAGATTATCTTGACAGCTTGCTAATAAGCAAGTCCTAGTTACTTTGGTAACAACTTAACAAACCTAATGCAAAGCAAATGTCTGCCCTTGTACATAACATGGCATACCTTAAGTTACACACTACAGTCGTATAGGGAACATTGCTCATTCTCTACTTCCCTTTGTGTGTTTTAAGGCATTGTTCAAGACTTAAGGTTAGATCCTTTTCAACTAGAGCGTCAATGGGCTTAACATAATGCATTCATAGATGTTCCAAGATTTTATTAATGTGTGCTTCCTGGCTTAAACCAAGAAGCTTCTTGGAATAGTTTTGAGTTATTCAATGCCTAGGGCATACCTAGCATCACACATGTCCTACATCTAGAAGATGGAGGATAACCACTTTTTAGTAGTTTTCATCATTTCCATATTATTTCTAGCCAACAGTACGTCCTTAATATACAAAGAAAACATAATCCCCTCTACAAGTTTCTTGATATACACAGTGGTCTTCTGAAACCTTGGTTAAGCCAAATGATATAATAGCTTCATGCAATCTGAAATACCACGCTATGGAAGAGTGCTTGAGACCATAGATGGACCTTTTAATATGAAAAGTTTTATCCTGTTGACCTTTTGGTACAAAACCAATATGTTAATCCTATTTCCATTAAGGGTGTAATAGTCCGATCCTAAAATTATTTAATTATGTTTACCTATTTAATTACTTCATGTTTATAATTTTTCTTCTCTCATTTCATTTATTTCATTTATTCACCCCGGTAGAACCCCAGTGGAAAAATTTTATTTGGGCCTCACTTGGCATTTTGGATTTTAATTATTTATTTAATTGATTAGCGAATACTTTAGAAGAATTGATAGTAGGCCTTAACAAGTTTAACCTAAGTAATTTATTTTGTTTTTCCGTAACATTACAAAGCTTTAATATTTAGTTTCGTAAAAACGTTATCGTTACGAAGCGTTTTATTCAAGAACCCAATTTATTTCAGCCATTTTAAAGCCCAATAAATTTGCCTATTAATCTAACTAATTACCATGGTTAGTCTAAAAAGGTGGCTTTTCTAGTTAAAAACTCAGCCAAGCCATCAGATAAATCAAACAAATACAACTTAACTCACAAACTCTATTTTCTCTTTCCTCTCTCTCTCTGAACGTCCAGTAGCTCCAGCCACTGTTTGTGGTGGTTTCCGGTCAGCCCCAGTGGCCTTCGGCCCCCCCGACATCTTAGTACCACTACCCACCATTCTCCATCATCAAAACCACTAAACATCACCTCTATCTCTACTTATCTTCAAGCAGAGTGAGTAATCCTGAACTTGGTCTTGTTGGATTTGATTTTTATCTTAGTTTTGATTCTTGTTTTGATGTTTTTGAGTGTTGATCATGATGTTTTGATAAGAAATAAAAGTTATTTTGATGTTGATCATGGTGGTATTGAGGTTGGATCATGCTAGGCTAGGGTTAATCTTTGATCATGCAAGCTTAATGTTAAAGTGTTGGATTTTGATTGTTTTATCTTTGATTTGGTCAGCTTCTAATCTGTTGGTGTTTATGATGATATTTTTGGGGATTTCAAATGAGTTAGAGTGAGTCCAAGTTGGCCATAAACTAGGGTTTTGGCCAATAATGCATGGTTTGGATTAATCTAGCTTTAAGCTTGGTTATGTGTATTTGATTGAAAAATGATCTCTATTGGATATGATTATGAAGTGACTTTGAGTGTGTTGATTTTGTATGCTATTGGGATGGACCAAAGCTTGTTTACACGCCTTTGAGGAATGGTTTAAGTTGAGGATTTGTGTAAAAAGAGAGGAAAAAGCCAAAACAGTGAGGGCTGAAAATTTCACAAAAACAGGACAGCGTTCATGATTACAATGGTAATTATTGGCTCATTGAAAAATTATAATTTTTGGTGGGTAGATAGTTCATTATGTAAACTTTCAAATTCCTCTTAAATCGCCTTAATTTGAGGTCTGTCGAAAAACTTATGGCCGTTTTACCGAAACTGCACAGAATGGACCACAACTAACATGCTTGGGTTCTAGCCTCATTTTGGGAATTCAATTGTAGGAATCAAGCTTGGTGTTCTAAATGAAAGATTTTTGGGATTTCCTATGCTTTCTATATTGGGTTTTAAGTCTCAATCAGAGGTCAGATGATTCAGATATGATTCATTCTTTCTAAGCCTTTGTTATGTTCTTACTTTTCTTTTACTAAATTATTACTTAAGAAATAAATATTTTTGCTAACCGCATGTTTCTATAACGATAATTTTGTACAGAATCTAGGCCCAATCTATCATTCTTTCCACTTTTGTGCATAATATTATTCCGTGAGCTTACATTTAAAAATTTCTGGTACGTTCATTGTCTGTATCTTTTGAAATCAACACATATTTATCAAAATTATAATATTTTGGTAAGTACATCAATGAATCAGTTTAACCAGTGATTTATCACATAATTAGTGACCCCATCAGCTATCAGTTATAGGGCATAGCCCTTCAGTTACCCCCGTGGCTTTAAGTCAGGTCCCGATCGACTTGGCAGGTGTACACCTGTCTTCATATCGTAACAGTTACCAGGGGTTCACCATCAGATAATAATTGACAACGCAGTTTAATATTTATCTTATTCCCTGTGTTTAATTAAAAAATGAATTGCAATACGGGCCCAACCAGTTTTTGTTCCATGAATGTTTAACAATACAGGAATGCATGTACTCAGCTTCGGCTCACCTTCCGAAATGCTTTCATGTTTTGTTTTAGGAAAGTATTCAGTGAATCGCCCTCAGGCAGACAGGACGATCGAAGATGATAAGTGAGTCAGGAAATCTTTATGGAATAGAGGTGTATTATCGTGGAGATGTCTATAATACTGTATAGTGATTTGTTTTGGTGTTGAGGCTGTATATTTTATTAGAATTCTTTATTTTGGTGTAATCCTTGACATGTTTGTATGGTTTGATGTTAGAACAATTTCTATATTTATCAAAATAGTTTGATATGTTGTGATAGTGTGAATGCCTTTGACGGTAAACATTGATTATTATGGCTCAGTTTACCATGTTCAAGTAAAGCCTTGTCCTTGATTGGACAATGATAACACCTAATCATTTGGGTTATCATTTCTAATTGGGGAAAACTAGTGAAAGAAATGCAAACAGTGATTGATGTACATTTAGGGCGTTACAAAGGAAAGCAGTTTTTGCGTCCATCTAAAACAATTCTACGTTCGAATGGTCAACCAGGGCTAAAAGTAAGCAAATGGAGGCTATCTTCACTATAGGGAAAAAAAGTCTCTTTATAATCTACCCCCTCAATTTGGGTAAAACCTTCGCCACTGAATAGGCATTGAACTTGTTTATCGATCCATCAACCTAACATTTTATCTTAAAAACACACTTGTTTTCAATTGATTTACATTAGGGAAGAAGGGCAATTAGCTCCCAAACCTTATTTCTTACCATAGAGTCCATTTCATCCCTCATGGATTCCATTCGCTCTTTGTGATTTGGTGAATCAATAGCTTCTTGAAAAGAGGTAGGTTCTTCTATTTTCAAAGGAGTACAGGAATATTTCCTCTTTGATTTGAAAATATTGTCTAGGAATTCTTCCATGTTTACTTTTTCGAAGCCTTGAACCTTTATTTGTTTGACTCACTGAGGAATTCTTCCCCCTTTCTCTAAGAGGTGTAAAGTACTCCTCAATGTGTAAAGAACCACTCCCACTATCCCTCTGAGGAGTGGGATCCTAAATAAGTAGACTAACCTCCTTTTTAGGATTTAGAGGCTGAGGGCGTACCTCAGCATCATGCTGATTCTCTAGTGCAGGAGAATTCACAATATCTCTATCGGACCCTAGAGGAGTACTGTTCTCAGTGACATAGAGAGTGTGTAAATCCTGCTCCCCATGGAGAGATAGTTGATTATCTTATTGTAACTCATAGAGCTCATGATCCTTTTTATGAAGAAGCTGTGTGCGATGAGGTGATTAGGTACCCACCTAGTTGGGGGACCAGTGGCCGTGGAAGAGGAAGCCGAGGTGGAAGAAATGGAAGGCCAGGGCATGCAGCTGGGAGAGTAGGTGGGCGAGGAGCAGGACATGAGATGGCCTCGACGGCTGTCCATGTAGAGACAACAACAGGGCCAGGCCCAAAAATGGAGACAGGGACCACAGATGGAAGCCAAATAGGGGCCATTAGCAGCAGTTGGAGTTCGGCCTAGCCAACGATTCCCAGGCTAACAGCTGATCAGTTTCAGAGGCTGCTCAGTCTAATTGACACACCACAACTCGGATACGAGAAATTGTCAGGTAAAATTCCGTGGATGTTGGATAGCGGAGCATCATGTCACATGGTTGGGGATGCTTCCATGTTGACCGACATGAAGAAAATTGCTTCGGTGGAAATCAGGTTATCCAATGGAGTGCATAATATGGCCAGTGAAATGGGATTAGCCAGTTTGGGAGAAAATTTAACATTGAAAAATGTTTTATATGTGCCAAATTTGAAGTGCAATCTTGTTTTGATTTCAAAGTTGTGTAGGTGGTTAAATTGTGCAGTGACATTTTTTGATGATTCATGTGTGATACAGGACCGCACTTTGAGGGCTCTGATTGGAGTGGGTGAAGAGCGAGACGGGGTCTAATACTTCAAGCATAATCCAGCTCAATGAGTCAATGCGGTCAACACAAGTTGTATATGGCATAGACGTCTTAGACATCCCTCAAGTGAAGTCCTCTCCGTCCTCCCTAGTAGTTTGGGCATACATTTTGGAATGAATAAGAGTAGAGACAATTTTTATGATATTTGTTATCGCGCAAAACAGACTCGAAATCCATTTCCTTTTAGTAGAAGTATTGCTAGAGATATTTTTGATTTAATACACTGTGACCTTTGGAGTCCTTATAGAGTGCCTTCAACATGTGGTGCCCATTATTTCCTCAGTATTGTGGATAACACAAGTAGGGCAATTTGGGTGTATTTAATACAAGATTGAACCGAAGTAAGTAAACTCCTTAAAAATTTTCATTGTGATGGTGAAAAATCAGTTTAATAAAGGAGTTAAACTGGTTCGCAGTGATAATGGAAGGGAGTTTACATCGGATTTAATACAAAATTTTTATCCTAAACATGGAATCTTGAGTGAAAGTAGTTGTGTGAACACTTGTCGTTTTGAGACTTAAAGAAATCTAGCGGTCAGCTTGTTACCGTGCTTTGTGAAAACTGTGATTGTAGACCAGTAGCTGGTGAGCTCTTGCTAAGAAGTGTTGGTGAAGTAGGCTATGTTAATTTCCCTATGGCCAGTTTTGGAATCGATGCAAACCATGTTAATGTTCTTGTGGAAAAGATCACTATGTAATTAAATAATGAATGTTCGAATGCAATTAAGAAGTCAGGCAGCAACTTATCTACAAGAGGTGAAAATAGCCACACAATGATTCAGAGTAATGTACAAAGAATTAGAACTAATCACTATACTATTTGAATGAAACAATCTTTTTAGTTAACTTTAAAGCTAACGCGAGTGTAGAATGAAAATATCTCTAAGAAAAACAAAGCAAGCATATAATGAAAATATCTCTAAGAAAATCAGTTTGTTTGAATGGTACTAGAAAGCAAGGTTGCATAACCAAACTGGACAAAGTGAATGGTCAAGCTATTGGGTTGATCAACAGATTGGTTGAATTAGTTGCACCAGATTGAACCGGTTTTCAAAAATTTAGGATATATTTATATATAAATCATTTATGTATCCACTCTAAATCAATATATAAAATAGTTAAGTAGTTTGAATTATTTAAGCATTCAAACAATAATTTAATTATTTTAAGAATAAAATTTTAGTACAATATTACCTTTTTTCTATATGGTACATGTGCAACTAGTTGGGGGGTTGGCTTCCATGAGCCAAACCAAAAAATAGTTAATAGAGGTATTTGATCCAGGTTATTTGTGATTTCCCAAATAATTTTGCTAACTTGCTAAGCATTTCAAAGAAAAAAAAAATTGAAAAAGGAATATCTAGAGCTATGGCAAAGTACAAAACTAATATGTGCTAGGAAACAATCAAGGAAGTGGCTTAGCCTAAGTCGTAGTAAAGTGGAAGAGCATTTGAATGAAGATCTTCGATTCAACTCCCTATGGCCACCTACAAATAAGATTTTTTGCTCAAGACACATAAAAATTTAATAGAGGTAGGTTGACTCAATTCTCAAGAGTGGTTCAATAGAAAAAACTAGCCAATTGAATCAAATTTTAAACTGTTCTTAGCCAGTTTTGTGGACAAGTGGTTGGAAGGTAGCATTTGGACCGATTAGGGATTCGGTTCACAGTAAACCCCTGGGCCAGCTGATCTGGTCTAGTGCTAAATGACCTTGTTGGAGGGAAAATGACAATTACATCCCATCGAAATTTGGCTCCTGGAGAAGGTGGTTCTCTGTCTTTACTCTCTTTCTCTATATGCACTACATTGCTCTGCTTCTTCAAGTCTTGAATCCAGCACCTTCCGGCAACTCAGTCCATGTTGGTCGCCTCTGACGCGCGAGCTATTTCAGGCAAGCTGAAGGAGGTGAACTTGCTGCTTCATACTCACGCTCTCTAGTGAACTCTGCTGCTTCGTACCCTCACTCACAGTAGGATACCTGTGTGACCTCGGTCTACAGATTGGGGCCCGTGACCATTGGGTGCTCTGCCCAAGCGCTGGTTTGCGGTAAGGCCAGTTAAGAAGCGATCATGTCAGTTATATTTTTACTCCCATATTTGTGCAAGTCAACATGGCTTTTGTTTCCATAGCTTTGGTCTACGCACTCTGTGGTGGTTCCTTTTATCTCTTGGGAGCTGCTTTGGCATTATTTGTTTAATTTCATCCTAGTATTGGCCTGCATTATTTATTTAAGTTCAATCTTTCGTGGTTCCTTCTATCTTTTGAGAGCTTACTTTTTGTTCTTTTTGGCCTGGTATATTATTTACTTCCTTTATTTTGTTACCACTAATTAAGTAGGATTATTTGCTCATGCTTATTTGCTCATTCATTCTCTTTTGACTAGTTGAACATTCTTACCAAGTAGGTCTCTAGTCTTGTTAACTAATTTTGTTGATCTTTCTAGTTAGCGTTCTTTTGCCTTTTAGTTTTAGTACTTTTCTCTTTTCCTATTAGTGGGCCTATCCAGTGATTATTTTGGTGTGTTTTATTCGTTACTCCCTCATTAGTCTTAAGTGCAAACATTTTTATTATTCATAGTAGTATCTATTATTTTTGTGTTGCTAAGGGTGGATGCTGGTAGCTTAAGCTAGTGGCGAGTAATGTAGTACCTTCAACCAGTCCTCCAAGGAGAAAAGGGGTTGGGGGTGTAGGGTTGTGGAAGGTATGCCTAGCATCTTAGAATATTGGATTATTGACTGGTAAGTTGATAGAATTAATCAAGTCTTTGCATAGAAATAGGATTAACATAGCATGTTTTCAAGAGACTAAGTGGATGGGGGCTAAAGCTAGAGAATTTGATGGGTATAAGCTGTGGTGTTCGGAGTCTAACAGGGCTAAGAATGGAGTTGGTATTTTGGTTGATAAGAAATTGCTTGACTTTGTTGTTGAATTGAGGCATAAGAGTGATCGAATTATGGCCATTAAAGTAGTGGTGGGATCAGAAGTCTTAAATGTGGTTAGTGTTTATGCACCTCAAATAGGTTTGCCAGATGACATTGAGAAGCAATTTTAGGAGGATTTAGATATGGTAACTCAGGACGTACGTCAGAGCGAGTTCTTATAAGAGGAGACTTTAATGGCCATAATGGTGTCGAATCAGACGGGTATGATACGATTCACAGAGGTTTCGACTATGGGGAGAGAATCAATAGAGGAGTTTATATTTTAGACTTTGCAGCTGCCTATGAATTGTTGGTGGTAAACTCCTATTTTAAGAAGAAGAAGGACCGCTTGGTGACCTTTAAGAGTGGTTCCATGAAAACTCAAATTGATTACTTCCTTATTAGGGCGGATAATCGGAGGTTTTGTAAGGACTGTAAGGTGATACCCAGAGTATTTAGAAACTCAGCATAGGTTGCTTGTGTTGGATGTAGAGTTCAAATGTTCAAAGTGAAAGAAGAGGAGTGTTGGGGACCCTGTAGTTAAGTGATGGAAGCTTACTAAGGAGAACGCTATGAAATTATCAAAGAGGATTACTACAGGAGGAGCTTGGAATCAGGTAGAGGATGCAGATACAATGTGGGAGACAATGGCAGAATATATTCGAAGGTCGGCTAAGGAAATCCTAAGGACACCTAGGAGAGGTGGTAACAAAATGAAGGGAGCCTGGTGGTGGAACAAAGAGGTAAAGGAGAAATTCAAGGAGAAAAAAGAGGCATACACTGCTTTCATGAATAGTGGAATGAATGAAGAGAAAGAGATTAGTAGAGTTAGATATAAAGCATTAAAAAAAAAAAAAAGCTATTGATGTAGCTGGCTTATGATAGGTTATATCCAAAAGTGGAGACCAAGGAAGGTGAGAAGGAAGCCTTTAAACTGGCAAAGGCTACGAAAAGAAGAACTAGGGACTTGGGTGTGGTGAGGTGCATCAAAGATGAAAATGGCAAGGTGTTGTCTGAGGATGTAGAGACCAAGGAGAGATGGCAAATGTACTTTTCCAAACTCCTCAATCGGTAAGTGATGGAAGATTTTCGAAGTAGGGTAAGAGAGAGTAATGAGAGGCATCTCGATCCTCATTTGTGTGAACCTATCGGCAAGGATGAGATTAGAGAGAACCTAAAGAAGATGGCCAATGGGAAGGTAGAGAGACCAGACCAGATACTGGTGGAAGTATAGAAGTGTTTGGATGAAGAGGGATTAGAGTGGCCGATACAGCTTTTCAATGTTATTTGTAGGACTGCTAAAATTTCCAGAGAATGGAGGTTTAGTATAGTCATCCCATTGTACAAGAACAAAAGTGATATTCAGGATTATAATAAGTACAGGGATATAAAGTTGCTCAGCCACACTATAAAGTTATGGGAGAGGGTGATTGAGAGAAGATTATGGAAAGATATTGCGATATCAGAGAACTAATTTGGTTTTACACCTGGTAGGTTAACCATAGAGGCGATTTACCTCCTTAGAAGGCTCATGGGTTTGTACAGAGATAAAAAGGTAGATCTTCATATGGTATTTATTGACTTGGATAAAGCATATAATAGAGTTCCGCGTAAAGTGTTATGGAGATGCCTAGAAAAGAAAGGGGTGTCTCCTGTGTATATTCGACTTATTAAGGATATGTACGAGGGAGATTGGACGAGTGTTAGGACGCCAGGAGGGGCTACCTATGACTTCTACGTTAGTATGGGCTTGTATCAGGGTTCCGCTTTAAGCCCTTTTCTTTTTACTCTAGTTATGAATGAAGTTACAAAGGGGCAAGATGAGTTACCATGGTATATGTTATTCACAGATGATATTGTTCTTGTTGATGAGTCTAAACAGGGAGTTAATGACAAGTTGGAGCGATGGAGACATACAGTGAAGTCTAGAGGTTTTAGAGTAAGTAGATCAAAAACTGAATACCTACATTGTTGTTTCAGTGGAAGGGAAGATATGGAGGGAGAAGTCACGATTGATGGGATGGCAATACCTAAGGTCAAAAAGTTTAAATATCTAGGCTCGATCATTCAACAGAATGGAGATATTGACGAAGATATTAACCAGCGCATAAAAATGGGTTGGTAAGATTGGAAGTATGCTTCAGGTGTACCGTGTGATAAGAGAATGCCTATAAGTTTAAAAGGTAAAGTTTATCATATGGTAGTTAGACCAGCTGTACTGTATGGGTCGGAGTGTTGGCCTATAAGAAAGACACTGGTCCAAAGGTTGATGGTAGCAGAGATAAGGATGATTAGGTGGATGTGTGGTTATACAAGAATAAATAGGATTAGGAATGGGGCTAATCAGAGATTTAGTTAAAGTGACTCCCACAGAAGATAAGATGAGAGAACCACTCAGATGGTTTGGCCATGTGAAAAGAAGGAGTGTGAACGCTCCAGTGAGGAGATGTGAAAGGATTAACATCCCCGCAGGTAAAAGAGGGAGGACACGACCAAAGAAGAGCTTGGACGAGGTGATTAGAGAAGATTCAAAAGTTATAGGATTGACGGAGGATATGGCTCAGGATAGAAGACTATGGCGGGATAGAATTAGGATCTTAGATTGCAGAGAGTTGGCCACCTGATTTAGTTGTGGGTTTTTTTCGGTTGAAGTAGGATACGTTTCATTTGTCGTGTTTGTATTCATATAGTACATACATCTGGGAAGAAACATTGTTTGCCCATCGCTGTTTGTTAAGGTATATACATTCCTCTGCTATGTTGTACGTATGTTGTATGTTTATTTACATAGTCGCGGTCACCTGATTTATTAGTATTTCGTACTTCACTCCCTGCTGCGTATTCTTAGTTTTTCCTTTTAGTGTTTTCACAAAATCATTCTTCTATAAAATGTTTTCACAAAGTCTTATTTTTATGGGTCTCTTGGATTCAGCCTCTCTACAAGTAGGGATGTCGATAGAGGTAAGGCTGCCGACATTTGTATCTCCCCAAACCTCGCGAAAGTAGGACTCATACTGGGAGGTGGTGGTGTTGTTGTATAAATCAATTCTTATAGTAAACATCATCTCCTCCAATATTACATGAAATAATGGAACTTTTATGAGCATCGAAATTGACTGTTGCATTATGTACATTTTCTTGTCCTAGATTTGTTGGATTTTCTCTTCATTCTGGGGGATCATTTACATAAGCCCAACACTCTGACAATTCTTGAGAAATGTAACCATTAGGCATTTGAAAATATGCCACATAGCTTGCATCTATGAGTTGTAAAATATACAGGAATTAGTGTAATGATTAACAACTTTAGTTGTACATAGCACAAGTGCAAGTGAGTGTTTCCTTGGCAGGTCAAGTCTCTAAGGGGTTAGAACTAAAGGCCATGACTAAAGTCACACTTACATGCCGTTATGTATACCCCTTCAAAATTCACCGCCCAAAACAAAGGTATATACAGAGCAGGACAAAGAAGAATGTGAGCAAATTAGATACCTGAAAAATCTACTAGAACCTCACGCATTCTAAATTTCAAGGTATTTTTTTTAATCGATCTCACAATTGAATTACAGATACTTTCATTCATCAATTTGAGACCTGATGACTTGCTTGTCACATATGGTTGATATATTTTCTTTCACTTTTCTAACACCATTGTCAACATTTGATTAGTAAATTACTGCATAATCAGTTCAAAGAGTCAAAATATTGTTGAGATAAAGTTGGGAGGTTAAGAATAAATTTGAGTTGAATTATTTACATCAAAAAATAAAAAAAATAAACTAATTAATGTCCAATGGAGGGTTTTGGAATATAATAATCTAAACTCTAGAGTGGTGAAAACTTATAATTTGATCTTAAGAAATAAATTTCAACGCTCCGAACTTTGAGGAAATTTATTTTTAGTAATGCAAGGATCTTTTTACATTGTATTCTTTAGGTAATTTGAACTTCAAATGAATCTAATCCCTTTAGGTTTCATATGTTTGTGTTGTTTTAGAGGTAATATCATTTGAAATTGCTGAAAAATACAATCGACAATGACCCTCTACCACTAAATATAAATATACTCAAATTTCGGAGCACTAGAGACTATTTCTTAAGATCGTAATATTGAGTGTCAATACCTCAAAATTCAAACTATCATATATTAAAAACCCTTATTTTTATTTTCTTTGCTTAATATCGGATGATGCATCAATCATGAACTCTGAGCTCTGGGTCTAAAGCGATTGTATGATACCTAAGAGCATTCCCAGTGGTGAGCATTTTTTGGCTCATCTGTGGGGACTGACTTCTGCCATATCAGCTTGTGATCCAATTTTTTGACTTACAATCTTCCCTCTCTCCAATGAAAGGCTCACCACTTTGACTCATCAAATAAAATAATACTTCTGCACCCACACTATAACACACAACTTTATTTTAATTTAAAAAAAGAAAAACTAATTAAAAATATTAAAAACTATTAAAAATATTTTAAAAAAATGAAAAACCCCTCACGAGTTGGCTCTGGGTGCCGAGGAAACTCGTGAGGCTTTGGTGCCGAGGAAGCCACTGCAGAGTAACGAGCCGACAGCCCACTCACTCGTTTCTCTCTCTCCTTGTGCAAGCCAACCATTATTTTTGCTCTAAGAGCAAATGCAGCGTGAGACTCGTGAGCCAAAACAGAGGAGAGAGAAAAAAGGTGAGGGGGGAGAGCTACGCCAGCAAGTGTTTTTTGCCTCATGCCTCACGAGTTTCCTTAGCTCCCAGAGGCAACTCGTGAGAGTTTTTTATTTTTTAAAAATATTTTTAATTAGTTTTTAATATTTTTAATTAGTTTTTCTGTTTTTTTGTTTTAAAATAAAGTTGTGTGTTATAGTGTGGGTTCAGAAATATTATTTTATTTGATGAGTTAAAATAATGAACCTTTTATTGAAGGGAGGGAGGATTGTAAAGTAAAAAATTAAAGAAAAAATTGATGTGTTAGTGATAGACCGTTATCAATAAGCCAAGAAATGGGCTCAGTGTTGAATTTGCCCTGAGGAGAGTCGAAGCCCCAGATTTCTTGGAATTGGCGAAATGGCCTCATCCATTGCTTACTGTTCATCCACTGTGGCTTTCTACCCCACTCCCAAATGCTCTTCAGTACTAAAGCAAAAACACCCATCTCTTCCATCCCAAGGTCGAACCCACATTCTCTTTGCTCACTTACCCACTACACCCCTTCGTTTCTCTCTCCAAAATGGCAGGAAAACTAGGCCCCAATTCTCTCCCATGGCTGCTTCTTCATCCTCTGGTAAGTTCCGGGCCCAATTCTTCATTCATTTGCTTCATCTCTCTTTGATTTCGTCAGAAACATAGAGGAAGGCTATATAGTTGATCTTAATACGAGTATCTGGAATCTTATGGCGAAGAATTGTGCAAGGAAATGCGCTGATGGCATTGAAAAATTTAATTTTGTTGAGGATCTTACATGAATGAACTCATTGGCGTAAATGGGTATGCCTGTGATTTTGAAAATATCATATATATCCGAGGTTTTAGGATAAGTCGTATGATTTAGCTTAAACAATGTTTGAAGGGAGGGTTTATGTTGGATTATATTAAAGTGGGGTTCTCAGATTGACGAATTTGGTGGCCTTAAGAATGCATATAAGCAAGTGAATTGCTCCACCAATTGGCAATTGGTTTTGGGTTGGAAGATCATTGGCTTATATGCATCACTCGCTTTATTGTGATCCAGTTGATATAAAACTTAACAACGTCTACAACAAGTTTAACCATAACGTGATAGCGACAATTGGTGTTTTCCGCTTTCTGGGCGGCTATTCTTTTCAGCTTGGTTGCTCCGCTGGCATGAAGTCCTGAAACTTTTATTGTTTCGAATCTATCGATTGCCATTGTCAATTGGTTTAGCCACTAAGCCGGTGCATAGCCTCCCCCCCCCCCCCCCCAAAAAAAAAGGATGTTCACATTTTCCATTTAATGAGCAGTTTTTAAACCGTTTGGCTAACAAATTCTAGAGCCTATTAATGCTGATCAGCATGGTAATTCCAGCATAATTGCTCCCATCTTTTTATTTTTTAACATTTTTGGGGTTTTTTTTTTCCTCTTTTTTGGGTTTTATTTTTCTGGATGCATGACCTTGAAATAGGGAGGGATCATTCAACATCAATAGTCAATTGTTAGGTTTGGATTATCAGCTTATAAATATTTACTCTTACTGTCTTACATATTTCAAGTATAACAAAATGAAATCAGGAGATTCATATGAAAAGGCAAGGTCTTTGGTCTTATGATGGCAATCGGCATAGTAGTGAACACATTATCATGTCCATGTTAGAGTAATTTTAGTGGGTGTTGGAGGGAAGAAGGTTTTATGTTTTTGAAGTTTTGGTTTGAATATGATTGTCGTTACACATCTTAGTTGCTGGGAAATCAGACAAATTTTGATTGCTACATTCTATTCGTGCTGTTTCTTGCACAACTCTCCAATTACTGTTGCTATATTGCGTGAGCCTGTGTGTCACTATGTGAATAACTAGAAATGGTACTTGATTATAATCCTTCTAATATAATAGAAAGCTATTTCACTAAGTACTTCTAGATGGAAAGAACATTGGGTTTATATATTCGCTCTCCTTGCTACAAGATGTTGGTGAATCAAAGAAATCCAACGTCACTCTAGATCAGCTGGGTGCATTTTCCTTTTTAATTTTAGAGGATTATGGGGACTATTTTGATTGCTTTATTCCAACACCAATGCTTCATCAACATTTTACGCTAGACTCTTCCATTCCACCTTCCTAAAACACTTTGATTCAGATTCATACCATTTGGAAATAGTTAATGCACATTTTATATTGAGATGATTGCATTTTCATCGTGGGATGTTCTGTCATACGTAAAATGGTAACGAAGGGAGCTGGAAACTGAAGCCCTGGGGAAAAGGAGCATATAAATATAGACACTAATGTTTACCTCGTTCCTCCTGCCCCCTTCTCAAAAAAATCCCGAGGGAGAAATTGATAATTAGATATTTACGTGCTTTTCTCACGTTGAACTGTCATGCAGTTGGGAATGCAGAGTACACAGAAGAACCTGCGACCAGTGTGAAATTCCCTAAATCTGTAAATCTCCCCGATTGCTCAGGTCCACTTTCTTTGCTTGGGACTGGTATGTCACATTTTCTCCTAATTCTGAATTGTTTGACTTTTGATGAAATGGGCATGTACTTCTTGTACCACACATAGTTAGAACATTATTCAATCTTGTCTTACATTCAATTTCATCCTATGATGAGACACAAATAAGTAGTAATTCTGAAAGAAGCCGTATCATGCAACACAACCTGCTTACATTGATGAGCAAATGTTTGGTTCTTGTTGCAATCTTAAAGTGTTATAGAAGTCCGTATTTCATTGCCCGTGGCATATTAAAATGGCATAGTGGATAACTACAACTACTATATTTGGAGGACAGATCCTAGTAACTATTGCCTTAAATGTTCAAATCTGGCTTTGTATTTTTTAAAAACCATCTGACCCGATTTTGATGTGAAGTCGATACAATTTTACCATTTAGCATGAAAATTCGTTATTATTCAATTTTGAGCAAATTTAAGTTGTTTTCAAGGCCGACGATGGCCTGTTTATCAAATTAGTTGACCCAACTTGACCTATTTTCTAACTCTAATTATGGACTTTGTGTACACTATTAGACAGCAATGTTAATGGATTCAATTATTACTCTGGTTATATCCATCTTGGAACCTTCATCAATTTCAGCAACTTGCTAATAAAACTCTGTTTTTTCAGTCGAAAAATGAAGGTTCAGTTGCCTATAGCCAAGTCAGAGTGTCAACTGTCCAAAGTGAGCATTTGGTGTGAGGTGACGATAACAAGTCAAAGTAACTTCGATTGTTTATATCAGCCTTTGTGCTCAACTTTCTAGAAATGGAATGCCAAGAAGCTAGAATAATTTTAGTCAAAACGACATTGCTCCTACTTGCCGATGTGCCTTTGAATTGCTCTCTCTGTTCTTTGGGGCGAGACTGCCTATATCTGGGTTCCCTAGACCCCAACAAGGCCTGAGTCTCATGACCCACACACTAGTTGTTAGTTGCCTGTATGCCATGCAACGGACCTTGCTAAACATGCAGGGTTTCCAAGTTCTATCTATGCTTTTACAAGCTAGTTGAGATTTCTTTCCATCAAAGATAGGTCTCTGCTCTTAATTCCTTTTTGTTTTGCTTGTTGGAAAATTTTTCTGTTCTGCATCCTTGTTACCTTTTGCTGTTTCTCTGGGTTATATTGGTAATCATGTTCTGTTTTCTCCTCTACTCACCAGCATTGTTCATCTTTTTTTGTTATTTGTAATGCATGTCAGGCTACCGGGAGAAAGTTTTTGCAATTATCGGTGTAAAGGTTTATGCAGCAGGATTTTATGTAAATCCGTTCATGCTAAAAGACTTGAGTCCTTGGAAAGGAAAATCTTCAAATGAAGTTGAGAAGGATTCGGCCGTGTTCCGGTCTATATATGAATGTAATAATCCAGCCAATGCATCAGTTAAACATTGTGCTCTGATAGAAAGGGGCTTGGATAAATGCTAACCTAAATTTTCTTAGTGCAGCTGCTTTAGAGAAATCATTACAAATTATTTTGGTAAGGGATGTTGATGGAAAAACCTTTTGGGATGCCTTGGATGAAGCTATTTCTCCTAGACTGAATGCACCAACTCCTGTTGATGATTCAGCTCTGTCTACTTTCCGTAGTATCTTCCAAGGAAGATCTCTTAACAAAGGCACTCTAATACTTTTAACTTGGCTCGAGCCATCTAAGATGTTGGTAAGTTTTCTAAGGCAATTTTCCTTTCTTTTGCTTGTTTGAGCTACCTATATTTCCCCAGGTCCCCTCCCCTAACACCCCCCCCCCCCCCAAAAAAAAAAAAAAAAAAAAAAAAATCACCGCCCTATGTGGATTTTGCCTTGGAGCTTTGGAGGGATATGATGAGGTCAATATCTATGCAACCCTGGCCTGACATTAGTTGTCTAAAAGGTTCTTGAACACCCCCCCCCCCCCAAAAAAAAAAAAAAAATCCTCAAGTGAGGAGTTTGGGGCTAGCTTCTTGCCCTCTTCACCCCTGCCACCAAAGGGAAGGGGAAAAAAAAAAGGGAACCAAATTCTGTGTTCATGACTAAAGAAACTGTATTGATTTGCTTCGTAGGTGTCTGTTTCATCAAATGGGCTGCCAACAAATTCTGGTGCACCAATTGAGTCGTTGAATGTCACAAGGGCCCTTTTTGATGTGTTCTTTGGAGAATCTCCAGTTTCTCCCACTTTAAAGGCCTCAGTAGCAGCTGGGTTGGCATCTGCCTTGTAATAAGAGTACCGTTATTTGTCACTTAACCATTCTGCTTGTAGGGCAAGTATGTGCTCCAACAGAGCCCAATCCTGCTGTAACAAAAACTGTTCATGCCAAGAGATCAGTCTATAGTCGGTCCTGTTGCCTACACTGTATCATTAACCACTTGGAAGTTGAATTTCAAGACCAGGGATTGGAAATTCCTGAAATGAATAGATTTGAGGACGTGGTTGAATTACTTTTGTTGTATTGTGCTGCTTGGTTGCCAAGCTAATGATGGGTTCCTCTCTTTATTTATTCCTGTTTGGTTGTGATCCCTTCTCCGTTTTTGTATACTTGGCATTTTGGCTTATTGTCAATGCAACCAGAGTAATAAGAGGTAAAAGTACTGAGTAATTTGATGATACCCTAAGCGGATTGAAAGCCAAGAAAATGTGTGTGGAGATCTTATTAGCCACTTCTTTGGGATCCTTATTATTTAAGGTTTTCCTTACTGAATTTATCTTGATCTTTAGTATGAGGTCTGAATAGAGATGGCGATCTCAGAAAGATATGTGCCTGCGCAAGTTTTCTTTACATGTTTCAAGCTTGGCTACAACGGCCTTATTGATTCCAACGCATAGTTTCATGTCAGACCTTACATTTCATAATCGCTTGCAGAAGTCAGAGTTCCTCTCCTAAATTTCAGGTGTCCGTCACAAGTTCAGAAACTTACTAAAAAGTATTGGACACGGTGACTTAAGATCTGATCAGGTCTCAAAGGTGAACCCACACTGATGCTTGGATGGTACACAGAGGGAAGCCCAGAAAAATTTGGTTTGGTTGCCAACCATTGTGACCTTCATTTCTGAAGCCATCAGAAGATAAAATGCAGCCAGTGGTTATAGCACCACATTTGACTCTGTATGGGCTGATGCTTTGGCTTAGCTGATGCATTGTGCTCATATTGCACTTCACACCCTCAGACCCAAACCCAAAAACAGAAAACCTGCGCTGATGCTTTAGCTTTAGCTGATGCATTTGACTCTCCATGTACTGTGGGCTAGGCTCAGTAAGGATATGAGCCAAAGCTTGAGCAGGACTACACCCAAATTAAACTGAAATCTAGCCAAGCTTTGACCATGAAGCTGGTTCACCTCAGTTACATCTCTTGTAAATCGGCATTAAACCTTGCTCAATTGAATGGAAGCGAATAAACCCAGAAAGTGTCAATCTGGTAAAAGTACTGACTAATGTGATGATACCGCAATCAAATGAAAAGCCAAGAAAATGCATATGGATATCTTATTACCCACTTCTTTCAGGTTCCTTCATTAAAGGCTTTGTTTATTGAATTTATAAGCTTTAGTCCGGGGTTTGGTTAGAGATTCAGATTTCAAAAAGTAATGGGTCTGCGTGAGTCTTCTTTTATTTCAAAATTAACCACAATGACAGCGCTCATTTCAGTACATAATTTCTTTTAAACTTTACATTTCACGTCCAGCGTCTCTCAGATTTCAGCAAACTGTTAAAAACTTACAGAAATCTACTAAAATTTAGGCGTCGTAACTTATAAACTGATCAGATCTGACAAAATGAACCTATCGGATTTTACAGTATCTGTCAGTTTATCTGGTCTGAACCATTCCATATCCTTAATGGTTCTGTCCGCTCTTGATCAAACATTTCAGTGTTCACAGCCCTTCCAGAGGTTTTAGCACATTGAAAACCAATTCTTTTTGTCATGTGTCTTTCGTCAGTTTGAACTGAGTTTGGAGGAAAGTACTGGTCCATTGTCTCTGAACAAGTAGCTGATGGCATGCATATTCCAAATACGTCAGTCAAAAACTCATTGTTAATCACCCTCAATAGTACCTGATGCATGAACTGAACCATCTTTCTCCAATTCTATCTGTTCTAGCATTTTGACGACATCAGTCATCACTGGTCTGTCCATCGGATCAGTCTCTAAGCAATTTAATGCGACATTAAAAACTTGGTTTACTTCATTAGTAGGACATGATCCCAAGCTACTGTCTAGCACATGCTCTTCCTTGCTCTCATGGACAACCCCCTTTACCTGCTCATCATGTAATAGGATAATGTGTTAATGGGGGGTATGACAGTAGTACGTCACATAATGCCTGGATCACTAATTTACGTGAAAAGTGGATCCAAGTCACATGTATGAAGCGTGTTACATCTATCACGCTCAGGATCGCTAGTTAAGTGAGGTCTAATCTGCCACATGGTATGTGTTTTTTTTTTGGGGGGGGGGGTGTCCGTATGACTTACAAGTATCCGATACGGGTATGTGTCGAACTATCGGCTCTGCCCATTTTCTCAAAGTTTTTCATGTTTTTGTCTAATGAAAAATCCATGCCCATGTTTGAGTGTGAAATGTACTAAAGGGGGCCCAACTAGGTAAGGCAAAATGAAGAATCCGATTAATGTTCTAGCATCAACTAGGAGTACCTGGTCTAGTAAGAACCATACAGGCCCATCTTTGAGTATGAAATGTGCCGAATGGGGTCCAACTAGGTAAGGCAAAATGAAGAATCAGATTGATGTACTAGCATCGAATACGAGTACAAAGTATAGATAAATTCCAATGAAACCGAGCCCCTCATGCTCTATTACGGATTTATGGTACAGCAACACTGGATCAGTCACATAGTGACGTAGGCATTCATTTGATAGTCCCCCCGTCCCCTTTTGTAAGTGACTCTTCGTGTGCTGATTCTGTGATAGTCTCCAGAGATGAAGACCTGGGAGATTTGGTTTTGGTATGCAACCATTGGATTCCTTTATTCTGAAACTTTCAGAATATAAATGCAGCCTCTGGTTACAGAATACAAGTTTGATGCCCTTGGCTGAAAACTTCATGAATTTTGCATATCTTGTTTAAGCTGTCAGTCTCAGAGGCTTGTTTTTCATAAGCTGACAATTTGGTTCTAGCTTTTTGTGCTAATGTGTTGCCATTGCAATCATTCATGCTGTAGCTTGTGCCACACCTGCCGTCTATTCTTCTTGACCCAGCTCTGTGAACTGAACGTGAACTTGGCATAGGATCTGAGCCAAAGCTCAAGTCATCTCAAGCACAAATCAAACAGAAATCTAGCCAAGCTTTGACAAAGTAGCTGGCTTAGCTGACTTAGCTTCGTCGCATCTTTAGCAATTGTGTGTCAGACCTTACCAACTTGAGTGGAAGTGAATCCTTAACCATTGGAGAAAGAAACAGCATAAAAAACAACCCAAAGAAGAGGAAGAATTCGACACACACCCAAGTAACAAGCTGGGTTCCCTCCTCGAGAAATGCTTCATCCATGGGCCTCTTTCCTGTCAAAAGCTCCAACAACACGACCCCAAAGCTGTACACATCTCCTCTTACTGTTGCTTTTCCAGTGTCAAAATACTCTGCAAAAACAGGGAATAGTTCATTCTGTTAGCCTGTGAAATATTGCCTCTGAATATACATCTTTCACAATTAGGCAATGATTGTACTGGTCAGCACCTGGAGGCAAGTAGCCGAAAGTCCCAGCAACGATTGTGGAGACATGAGTCTTGTTGGGTTCCATCAATGTAGCTAGTCCGAAGTCAGATACACGAGCTTCCATGTTTTCATCAAGCAAGATATTGCTCGATTTAATATCTCTGTGGATGATGTGAGGAACACAGTCATGGTGAAGATAAGCTATGCCTCTTGCTGCTCCTACTGCTATTTTGTATCTTGTAGGCCAATCTAAATGCTTCCTGTTCTTTGATCTTCCTGAATCCAATATTAGCTCTGAATTTTTAGTTTGGCGTGGTGGAACATTCATGGAAGGAGCATGCAAGGAAAGAGGAGCAGACAGACTAGGGAATGTAATATGTTGGATAGAGTGTTGTATGAGTGATCTTACAATCCTTCTCTTTTGATTATCCAAAGATAATATTAGTTTTCTAAGCAATACTATTGAGTATTGGTGGGGACTTTTCTTTGTCAAACAAGCAGGCCAACTTAGGCCGACTCAGCACAGGACTGTGTTAAACCCAAAGACTAGCTTGTCGACTAGTCTAGGCATCAAATTGAAACCTGCAGAGCCAGTTTGGTTTGTATATTATGGGATATACCTTGGCTTAATTGGGCGGCCATGATTGGCAGCCTGGACTGGCTAAGTCTTGCCCTACTCATTATTATTTTTTGGTGAACCAGAAAGAAATTATTGACCTTGATTCTTTTAAAATAAAAAAGAACTATCAGGACCAATCTGGCTCGACCATAGTAAGTTATCCGAGCCTGATCCTTCCTGACCTAGCTGGGGTCAACTTGGAAAATGAAATGGTACAAGCCGAATTGATCTTAACCCAACCCAAATGAGCCCTGATTGCCTTTTGAGTCCAGATACATGTAAAATTTTGTACCGGACCTCCCTTGATCAGACCCGCATAGAAGCTAGTGTTTGTGCTGCGAATTGGTGAAATTTCATCATTTCTTAATTGCATACAACATATGGAAATCCCACAAGGATACTAACTAGCTCAAATTTAATGAGTTTGGTTAAGGAGATACCATGAAGATAAGCATCAAGACTTCCATTGGGCATGAGCTCATAAATGAGAAGATTATAATGAGGGGAAGCATAATATCCATAGAGAGTCAAGATATTCCTGTGCTTTATGTCACCCATGGCCTCCAACTCTCTTTCAAAGCCACCATCTCCATTTGCACCTACTTTGTTTAGCCTCTTTACTGCTAATGATGTCGCTTCATCGATCACTAGTCTGTAAACAGTCCCATAACCTCCGGAACCGATAATGTCCTTGCTGCTTAGCTTCAATGTCTTTTTCAACAACGCTTCTGGCTTCAAGGATTTCATCATGGATGACCTTAACATCACCATTTTGCCACCTGAATTTTTATTGGATAATTCATGTCATTCTTTTGGTCGATATACAGAAATATTGCTAGGTTTAGATACAGCTAGGTTAATGACACAGGTTTGGTCAGCTTTAGATGGGCTGTTGACAAATGATCGTCGGCTGTGCATGATCGGCGAACAATAATGTGGGCTGGTGAAGCTTCTCATATGAATTAGAATTAGTGTATTGGATCAGGACAAATACTGCTATGGATGAACCAATCTAGTCCAATTTTGACCTGATGTGGAAATGGAGTGAAGCTAAGTTAAGACTGAAGACCTCCACATGATAATTTGAGCTGTTATACACCCGGCTCCACGCGTTTCAATAATACGCTCTAAATGGGCCGTTCATTATCAAACCAGCTTTAATTATTGTTGATTTAATCCAACATCATCAAGTTGAAATAAATTCACCCTACACAATCGACAACTTTTGGGCAATTTTGGCTATTTGAGGGAACTTTGGTAATTTGAAAGAGTCATATAGCTATTTTTAAGTGCTTGATAGGCAGCTTTTTGAAAGAGTTGTTTCAGCCTATACAGCAAAACTTAGAAGGTTAAAAATGTTAAGTCTTTTTAAAAATAGCTGTTTGACCAAATGATCAAACTGTCCAAAAGTTTATCAAAATTACACATCGTGCCACTGCTATTGTTGAAAAAATAAAACCTTCTGTTCCCCCCCCCCCCCCCCCCAATTAATATTTGTTGTTGCCCATCTTCGTCCTTCACCGGTTCACTCCCTCTCTCTCCCTTTCCTTTCCCCACCTCATTTTAGATCGGCTAAGACATTGTACACCATCGGAATAGAAGGTGAACCACTGGACCAACTTTCTTTTCCGTACTTTCCCTGGGTTTCTGAGTTTTGAAGTTTATGAGATAACATTACGTGTGTGGCGTAAACGAGCATTTATTAGCAGAAGGTCCTAGTTTCCTGTAGCTTCGTTTTAATGTCCTTAATTTGCCTTCATTTGTTGACGGAATATGATCCCCACCCCGAAGAAGTATCATAATGCCAAGCCCAAGTGAAATTCACCATAGTAAGGTAATATGCTAATGAAATCGGAATCTTGATGATGATGTCCAAATTATTGAATATGACCAGATTCATTCCCATATCTTAGATTGAGTCCAACAAATTTATTATTAATTTAATATTAAGTTTCATTTGAAGTGATTTTAATGAAGATCATAGCATTTAAAAAAGTTCATATAAATTTAAGTTTATGACCCAAAAAATTTATACCTTATAAGTAACAAAAGCATGCTATAAAACATAGACATCACCTTAATATAGATTAAATTTCGAAAGAAAAAAGAAATAAATAATGAATACAATGATGTAGCATTGGGAAGAAAATAAAGTTTTATGGATGAAGGTAATTTGCACATATGATATATAAATTTTGTTCTTATTGAAAAGAAAATTAGATGATCAATTCTCGATCAAATGATCAATTAAAGATAAGAATATGAATCGAATTTTACCATACATCTCTTTTAGAAGTAGCCAAATTTACTAAACACTTTTTTAAAAAATAATTTATTTAAATAACTAATATAAATAATTAATTTAAACTGTTAATAACTAACAATTAATATAAACAATCACCAATTATTTATGAAATATGACCAAAGTCCACAGATAAGTGTCAGTTAGCCTAGTTAGGCACAAAATTAAAGACTATTCTACTGATACATAAAAAGTAGTCGACAATTTTGTCAGATTCTTTTCCCATCAACTAAATGTCAAAAAGAATTGCACGAAAGTGACTCCTTTTTTTTTTTTTTTTTTTTTTAGGTGATGTCGGGGCAGGGGTATGCATGTGGTGGATCGAAAACTACAATTAAAATATATCATACACTTAGGCCCTACTTTTTTTATTGATAAATTTTAATTTATAAACTTCAATTCATTTTAATAATTTAAAAAAATATCTATTTTAATCAATTTTAACCGATTTTAATTCATTTTAATTAACTTTAACCTACTTTTTACTATTTTAAACAACTTCTACCCATCATATAAAAAAATTCAACCAACTTCAACCCATTTCACTCTACTTCAATTAAAAAAATACCCATTTCAATATACTTCAACCTACTTCTATCAATTTCAACTAATTTCATTCATTCACCAACTCATATTTTTTAATGAAAAGAATAGACCCCTAGAGTATATGTTTTTAGGTGTCATGTGTATATGTATTGTTTAGATGCATATTTTTTATGTTGATGATTCTCAAAAGATATGCACTCCTGGACTTGTAGAGCTAGTATGTAATCCCAAAGATAGGAAGTATGATATTAGCTTCAAAAAACTATGTATGTCTGGTTTGAGAAATTTTTGCAATTCCATACCTGAGTAGTCTTCAACTAACAAGTGCTTTCTCTTCCATTTCTTGTAGAGTAGGATTGATAGGATGATCTTCGAAGTAACAAATGCAACGACGCTTATTGCAACGTACAATGCTATCGCTTTTGCGCTGCCCATTTACAAAATTGAAACCTGCAAGTGGTTTAAATTCGGTGAAGTCAAACCTAAATGTGAAATTGGAATTCTCTTTATTTATAGTCAAAAATCAAAATTATTGTAGTTAGGTAAAGCATGATTAGCCGCAGTGGCAGAACAATCAGCCACTGCGTTGGAAGTGCAAGTCCCTTTTGATGCATGTTAACTCAAAGGGGAGAAATCAGAAATCAAATTCCAAACATCAAGCAGAGTTCATCTCTCAGTTTGTTAATATGGTGAGAGTCACCCTATTTGTACCGATATTGAAAATTCATTCTGAAAACATTCAAACAAATATCATAAAAAAATATGGTATTTTGCCTTAAATTTAACATTGATAATTAAAATGAAGCTATAGTAAAAGAATTTTCATTTTTTCCCCTTAACAGCAGAAGCTAATATTAGTTGACATGGGCGCTAGAAGTAACAGTTGACTTATATGAGTATTTAACTAGTATACTATTGAATTGTCTATAAGAACAAGCACATTGAAAGCTACATATGACATCAATAAACCCTCTATGTACATAGTCGAAGGATTGAGGCCATGCATCTCTCTACCAAATCAACCCCCCCCCCCCGGGGAAAAAAAAGATATCGAAATATCGAACACAGAAATGAATACTTCTATAAAATACTACTCATCACATACTGGCCAAAAGGCGGGGGCGGGGGGAGGGGGGGAAGAGGAAAGACAGCGTTGATTACCGATTGGAATGTTGAAGAGCTGAAATTACTCTGAGTTTTCACAGCGGCGTCGGTGGTGCCGGCGATGGATTATATATGGCTCATGTGAACAGAAACAGAGATCTGAGTTGCAGAACAAAAGAGTAATGAAGTGGCAAGGGGAATAACGGAAGCTTGTTGATTTCTTGATGTAGGAGAAGCTTCTTTTTTAAGAGGGAAAAAAAGTAGAGCTGAGGATTGGATGAAAGTGATAGGTTGGTGAATGGTTTTGCTTTTGATAATCTTGTCATCATAAGAATTTAAACTGTACAATACAGATCAGCACTGACATATGTCATTTAGCTTTTCTCGACATTTCAGACTCACAATCAATTTTAGTCGTGTTGGCTGATTCTTGAAATAAATTACTCCCACTTTCACATGTGTCGATAGACTTGTCAAAAGCTCACCTTCTTTTGCGTGGGCAATGATGTGTTGAAAAATTTGTTTGGTTTGTCTTCTTGATGTCAGTACCGGGACCGTTGTTTGAAATTCCCTTCTTTTATTTTTTTTGGTTGCAAATGAAGGATTACGTCTGCAATGATAAGTCAAAAGGAAATGTAGGTAGATTATAATGAGTTTTCAGCTGAAATCTCTATCACTATTTCAATGCTTTTATCAAAATATCAATTGGCTGAATTGAGTACATTTACAAAATGACTTCATTTTGAGTGGTTAAAGTTTCTACAGTTAAACTTAATTAGTATTAGACATACAAAATGACTTCTTTTTAGGATAAACTTTCCTACCTAGATTTTGTGTCAAACTAACTACATAGTAATTCCTAATTAGAGATATCGAAAATTGGACTCAAAGCATTGTGGGTGCAAGCAAATTTCCCTCACGTTCGCTTTCTTCCAAGACTAAATTTAATTATCCAAGAGAAGGGCCTCATGGGCATGGTGGACCCAAAAAAACAAGTAGAAACCAGCAAAAACCTGCACTATCGATGAGAAAGTTTCCTCATACACACTACATCTAAAAGACAATACTAATATAGTGTTTGGTTGCATGTAATGTAATGTAATCAATTTTATAATGCAATCATGATTGCATAGTTTATCGTAATCATAATTACAAAGTAATGTTTATTTGCAATACTTTCTTACAGTCCATTAGAGTGTAAACCAGTTCTTGAGCCTTTAACCATGAGCTTAAACTTTTGGTCTTTAAACATGTTATCAAAGTCTTTTTAAGCGAGAAGTCTCAAGTTCGAATCCCAACAGCCCTCATAATGATTTATTGTGCAAGGTAAGGGAAACTTTCGCAGCATCTATGCTTCAAACCCAAAGAGCATTCGTGTAAAGGGGCGTGTTAGAGTATAAACTTATTCTTAGGTTTTCAACCATCAACTTAAGTTTTTGATCGAAATAGTTCTTGATCATAGTATCGGAGTCATTCTATCACAATACTTTCACATAACTAAATATAATAATAAAAACACAAGTATAAACTTACTTATATTATAAGATCATTTGTATAATTACATCTAACCAAACGCTAACTAAGTGAACATATAACGGTATTCCTCCGTCGGCCTCAACTAGGCCTGACAAAAGTGACCCGAGATCCGAAACCCAAATTGAACGACCCACATCCATACCCGACCCGACATCTAAAATATGCTCATCCAAAAGTAGACCCCGAAACTCGAATTGATCCGAACTGAACCATAACCGACCCAAAATTAAATTACTAGTTTTGGTTTAATGAGCATATTTGACCAAAAATTGGTTGATCCGAAATCGACCCGAACTGAACCATACCCAAGCCAAACCGAAGTGACCTGAAATGTCACCTAACCCAAAAATGACCCGATCCAAATTTGATCCGATTCATATCCGAACTGAATGATCGATTTGCCAAATCTAGCCTCAACGAACCAAGATCTGAAAATTCTAACAAAAATGTTAAAATCGTGAACAAACAAAAGAAATATACTTCCAGTACTTGTGAGACAAGCTAGCGTGAAGGGGAAGTAGAGACAAAAAGTACATTGCGTTCAATAATTTTCTAGAAGGTAAAGGAAAGCAAACACGCCGTATTCACATGCATTACTGCATAGGGTGGTGAGATCAATTGGGAAAATACTCCCAACAAATTTCATATGAATGAACCCAACTCACGTGTTGTACATCATCCACCACGTAATTTACATAATAAAAGCAAAAGAAGGCACAATGACATGCTAGAAGAAAAGACGGGTTGATTGACTAGTCACCAAACCTCTAAAAGAGTGGACAGAGAGGAACACGCATTATTATATTTGCGTACAATTACTCGCGAGAGGCCAAGCTTATTTCTTCATAAAGCTCGGAATGATGGATTTTTTTTTTTTAATAATAATAAATTTGGATCATTTACTAGGCCCTTATTTCAGAAAATATCTTAATAGATCAACTAGCTTATGAGGAGGGGGAATCATGTAGAGTCAAGCCTCAATCCACCCCCTTCACACCTAACTAAATAACAATAAGAAGTTCCCCATTCAAATCGAAACTAACGTAGTAGAGATTGGACGAAAATATAATAATACCAACTAGGCAGTTAGGCACTGCCTCATTGGTATCCCAAAGGTGGAGCTCGAAATTCCACATGAAGCGGTTCTCATGAATAAAAATAATTATTAATGAAAAATTACAGGAATGTTCAATTCAGAATTATCTCAACCGACATAAGTCAATACTAACTGTTGATTAGTATGCACATTACGAGCCAAAACTCATGGAAGTTCGACTAGTACAATGCTGAATTGTTTTGCAAGAGACGAACATATTGGTTGACACTTGGCATAGCTTGGTGCTAATAACTGTTGGACTGAGGCAATTAATCCGTGCTAACTTGAGCTGAGCTGTATAAAGCATTAAAATGACATAAGTGCATAATAGAGATTTCCATCTAAAATTCTGTAATCTCTTATTGGCTTCCTTATATTGTTATAAATAATGACACAGTCTAAAAGGCACACATGAGTGGATGTTAGAGAGAATATGCGCAAAGCACTACAACACTTAGGCTATAGGATTGTGGAGGATCATCCATTTTGTGATATCCTGTCTAACCAGTGATTTAAGTGAGGTGTTTAACTGTCTACATTGCAAGGATTAAGGCAACTCTATAGGCTTAATACATGTTTTCAATTTCCTTCAGTAGTAATAGAGTTATGTCGGCTTGTTCCCTAGTTAGACCATTTGTATGCTTTCTAGTAATTCATGTCATGTGAATTACTCGATTTTTTAGTTTTTTCATGTGCATTTTCTTGTTGAAATTTCGTGAAATTTTTGAAAGCTTTACTCTGATGCATCACATGCATGATTTTGATGAGCATTCTTTGAGTAACTATGATTCAAAATTTAGAGTTCTTCAAATGTGCGGACCTCAATATGATTCTTGAATCGTTAATTTCATTTTTTTTCTTCCAAACAGACACATAGAATGGATTTTTTTAGTTGATTTCAAATCACACCCCTCAATGCCGAAACCTATATGAATCGAAAATTCATTGAAATTTTTTTGAAATTTGTGATGCAACTTTTAGGGTTTTGTCGAGTGATTTATTTTGCAAATGGTTTTCAATTGTATGTTGCTCATGAGATTTTGACCAAAAGTGCTATACTCAATGTCCAATTCGATCAAAAATTTAATCAAGTGTGGCAAAGAAGTTGTCTGTAATACCAAGTTCTGTGTTGTATGAAAGTACTCGTTTTGGATCAATTCTTGGATTGGTTTTTATTGAACAGGGATTGTGACCGATCCAATTCGTAAGCTTATTCGACTAGAATTTGGGAGAAAGTTTGAAAAAAAATGACAAATTGAAATTGGGGTTTTGGGTAGAAAGTTGAACTTGATTCCAATCATTTTTTGTCATTATTTTTTCAAAAATTGGCATGGGCATTATGACTTTCACAAAGTTATGAGCAACAATCCTCAACTCTTCTCGTCTTTTGGGCTAGAATTTTCCTAGAATTTGTGGAAATTTTCGGTGTATTCCATGGTTGTGACTTGATCTTTTGAATTTAATCGTGATCAAAGGTGGTCATTGTTGTTTCCTAACTAGCCAGTATTCTGTGTTGCTCTTTGAAACCAAACACTTCAATGAAATCCGACTGTTGAATGCTCAATTGGTCGGAATTTAGTAAAAACTCATCGGCGACACCTGAGTTTTGTTTGAGCATAATCAATAAATTTTTTTAGTTGTTTTCACTAATTTTCTACAATTGGGACCTAAATCAATCCTAAAATTAAGTCTAGGACCATCCCCATTGGAAAGATAGGATTGAATGGGTGAAAAAATTGTGTTTCATGTGTCAGATGGTGCCGCGGGTCACGAGGACCTATTTTATGCGGTAACCAAGTCGTATGATACTGCCAGAAGTTGGAAAAGAGTACCTCATCTGCAGTGCGCATGACTAGAGTCGTGCAAATTAGCTGTACAATCCTAATTCTTAAAAAAAAAAATAATATTTTTGCCCAATTTGTTTTGCTGTCAACCAAAAAAACTGATTAGGTGACCAAAAGGGTCGACCAATTCATTTAATTTTTGGAAAATAATTATGATTATGCTTTGGCATCTTCTTTATATTTTTGTAATCATGTTGGCTACCATAGTTGCCAGACTTAGCTCTATCACTATCATGTTTGAAACTGTTAAACTTGAAATTAAGTCATTTTATACTCTTTTTATTATCTTATATTTGCTCAAAACAAATTATTAAATTAGAATTTTAATATGTTTTTATCTTTATTTTGTAGGAATTAGAAAAATTCAGAGAAAAATAAATAATTTGATCAATTAATCAAGGATTGGTTCAAGTTCAAGAGGAAAAGAAAGAGGAGGAAGAAACCCCAGCCCGACAGCCCCTTTGGCCCAGGCATCATGCCCAAAAATGCAGCCCAGCAAGACTCACTCAACCCTCCCTTTTCATTTACTTGTCACAGGAGCTCATGTGACACCTCCCCCTTTATTTTTGCTCTCTTCTTTGTTTTCTGTAGTGAAGCCTGACACCTCCCCCCTCCATATGCTGCTTCATCTTCTTCATTCCACCATAACCGAAGCGTGCCTTCAACCTTCATTTCATCCTTTGCTACTCTTATTTAATCTCAAAATTATCCCCTCATTAAACAAGAACCATTACTTCCATCTTCTCCATCATCATCTCTCTCATATCACCAACTGAGCATTAAAGAAGAGGTATTACAAGAACGGTTATAAGTCCTACATTGAAAATTAATTGAAGCAATCAAGGTATTTGCACTCGAATTAGTGGGGGCCATAAAATTAGTAGCAGGCAGCAAGTTGAGGGCAGGGGCATCGGGTAGTGGATATTAAGTTTTAATTTCGTTCTTTTTTTTAGTTTTCTAGATTTAATAATCTAGAATCATACATTTTTAATTCGTTCCAATTCTTGTTCAATTTAAGAGACGCTGTCTTGGGCTTGAGAAATTGTTTTCATCTTTTGAAGTTTGCACCCCCTGTTAAAATTCATGGAGGACTTCTTGAAAGATTGGGTTATTTTGGTGCTTTTGAGATGATCGGTTTTGCTAATTGTGAGTTGTGATTTTGAAGATTTTTCATTGGTCTTTGTTCTAGTGTGGAGTGAATAACTTGGTTTAAGTTTCAATTTATGCATCTAGTTGTTGCTGACTTTCTGAATTTTGCAGAGTTCTTAATCCTATGAGCTTAATTTCTTAGAAATAGAGTAGAGTTAGTTGATTTCGTGCGTCGTTTTTCCTTTTGTCGACAAAAGAATTCTAGTGGGTAGTGTTGTTCGAAATTATAGCTTGGTTGGTAGAAAGCTTCGATTTCAAATCTTATTAGTTGAAACTTCAGCATTAATTTGGGATGAGAATTGTAGTAATTCCGGAAGGATGACACCTGTAATTACAACAACAACAAACCGTACGCTTATGAATTTTACATCAAATTTTTGGCATCGTTGGTGGGAATGGAATTTATAAATTAGGTTGTATGTTAAATTGAGTGATAGTTTAGTCGATTGGGCCATTTTTTTTTTTTTTCATTTCGTACTTTTTGATTTTGATTTTAGTGAGTGTTTATTAGTTTAGTTTATATTTCTTATGTTTTTGTTTTTGTTTAGAGTTTATATTTTGATTTTCTGTAGGTTAATATTTGCTTTTATCAATTATTAGTTAATTTTCTATCCAAAAAAATTCAGAACTGAACAAGTTGCTACTTGTACTGAACTAGTGGTGCTGTGAATAGTGCATGCAAGCAACACTGAAGAGGATCAGTGTAGGTTTTTCTGACTTTCAAGTTTCTTGTTCAATTTTTCCATGCTAATATGGGACTGTTTCTACTGTGCTGATATTTTTAGTGGAACCTTAGAGATTTTTAGAGTTTAGGTGAATTTGTGTGGAAGTTTTTGAAATTTCTAGAAATATTTTTATGTTCTGATTTTTTTGCATTGTTCTAGGTCAAAAAAAATTTGAAAAAAATATGTCCATGGCCTTACTGAATTTTCTCTGTAAATTGTTCTTGGAGTTCGATTTTCTATTTAATTTTTACTTTAGCTTCTGCTTGTTTAGTTTTTAGTTTATTTTCTATTTTTTAGTTTATTTTATTTTTTCTATTTTTTGTATCATTTTAGGTTTAGTTTATTTTCTATTTTAGTTTTGTTTTGAAAAAAAATTCAAAAAATAAATTAGCAAAAGAAAAGACAAAAAATACTTTAGTGAGTGTGGGCATTGCATGATCGGTTACGTTAGAGACCCTAAGAGAAGAAGAATTATTAGGATTGAACTGAACCCTTAACTGGAACTAGAACCCGAATCTAAACCCAAGCCTAAACATGACCTGAAAGAAATGGCACAAGAGTGACCTTTGCATGATATTTTCTATCCTCCTACCACCATTTTGCCAACTTGTTTTAATTTCTCTAACCTAGGACCGAATGCGATCTTTGATCTGAGGCCTCATTGCACTTAAATGCTCCCTAAATTTACTAGCTTAGAGTATGCGTATTTGTTTTTAAGAGAATTTGAAGAAGTATGTTCCATGATGTATTTCCTTAATATTTATGTTGATGTGGTCAGAATTAAATTAATTCCTTTTGGTTTGACAGATGCTGCTAAAAGATGGATGTACAACTTGACTGCTAATTATGTTTCTTCTTGAGATGACTTTGGTAAGCTATTCTTAAGAAAATATTTTCCTAATGCCATGAAAGTAAAGCTAAGGAATGAAATCAGTTAATTTGTTTAATAAGAAATGGAATTGTTTTGGAAATACTTAGATAGGTTTAAGAATTTGTTGGCCAAGTGTTCCTATCATGGTTTAGACCAAGTGTGTTTGTGTCAAATTGTTTATGAAGGACTTGACCAACAAACTAGAACTATGTTAGAGTCTATGTGTCAAGGTAGCATTCTTTCTAAGAATGCCAATGCTGCTTGAAAATTTCTAGATGACTTAGCTAAAAAGACTATGTAGCGAAAAACCGCTAAAGATGATAGTCTAACTTTTAGGTTCGTTAGGAATGGAATGCATTCTATTTCTGATGTGAGGCACCTAGAGTCGAAGATTGCACTCTTGGAAAACATGTTAAAGGAGTTATTTGTTCAAACTTCCAGACTTCTCAGACTTCTATGGTGTCTTGTTCTTACTGTTAGGCCTTAGATATCACACTTAGTTTGTCTCCTTATATGCTCAGCAGTTACCTACCTGATAGGAGCAAGTGAGTATAACCTATTAAAGACCTAATAATGACCCATCTTTCCCAAACTATAATCTAATGTAGAGAAATCACCCTAACTTTTCTTGGAATAGTGGACCAGATGCTACGGTCCCTAACTCTCAACCTGGAATGATTCATGAAAACAAATCTTATCCCCCATCCTTTTAGCTCTTATCTGGGATCGTGCCAAATGCACACAAACCTCCACCTCCTGTTGCTCAGATTCAACTTTCTCTTAGTTACATTGATATTGATAAGATTGAGAGGAGAATTAATAGTAATATGAAGAGGATGATTAATGCTAATATGGAAAAAATGATAAGAATAATGACTGATTAATTTTTCCAATTAGCATCATGTTCTAGGGAGTCAGATACTTTTCCTAGTCAGCTAGAGTTGAACCCTAAGGGTCATGCCTCATCTTCTTCTAAAGTAAACTCTATTGAGACTGTGATGAAAGTGAATGCAACTATATCTCTTAAATTAGGTTAAGAGATTGATAATTAATTGGGAAATTCAAACGTACCCCCCAAACGCCCCCATGGTTTCTTTCGAAATTCTTCTCCTTTTTCTTCTCTAGAAATTAGTTCATCTAGTAAGTCAAGGGATGCTACTGATGGTGTTCTTAGTGATTCTTCTAATAGTCCTCTTCCTTCTGACCCATTTTTTGATCAAAAGAAACCTAAGGAGAAAGATTCTGTTGATTCAGTGGATCCCTCATCTCCTAAGGATTCTCCTTTGCCTTCTAGTCCCGAGAGAGTGCATAAGCCTTTACCTCATTTCCCTTAAAGATTGAAAAACAAAGATCAAACTCATGTTGATACGATAAGAGAAATCTTCAACAAGTTGAGATTAATATCCCTTTGTTTGATACTATTCAGTAGACGCCTTCTTATGTTAGGTTTTTGAATTATCTGTGTAGAACCAGGAGAGCTACTAGTGTCTCTAAGAAGGCTTTCTTAGCCTCTAGTGCTATTTCTATCATTTCCTATCAGAACCCAATGAAATATAAGGACCTTAGTTACCCTACTATTTCTATAATCATAAGGGACTAGCTCATTTATAGAGCTTTACATGATTTAGGGGTTAATGTTAATTTGTTACCCTTCACTGAATATGATAGGCTAGAGTTAAGAGAGTTGAATCATGCCAAGATGGTTATCCAACTAGTTGATAGATCAACTAGGTTGCCTGGGGGTGTAGTAGAGGATGTGATAATTAAAATGGGTGAATTTATTTACCGAGTGAACTTTGTTGTGCTTGAGACTGGGAAAGTGGCTAATGCTGCTAGTCAGGTCCCTGCCATTCTAGGGCATCATTTCTTGACCACTGTTAATGCTTTGATTAACTGTAGAAATGAAATGAGGTGACTGCCTTTTAGTCGTATGAATTTAGAGTTGAATATCTTTGTCTATAAAGACAGCTCCTAGCTTTGATGATTGGGGACTTCTACTCTAAACTGCATAGATGATCTTCTATTTGGTGACAAGTTGTGTTTTGCTAAGTATGAGTCTTTTCTAATTGATGATGAGCCTGAATATGATATATTTGAATCTAATGACTTATGCCCTGCTGCTGACATTACTTCTACTTTTGAGTCTAATTCCCCTCTTACTTCTCTTGCACTGAAAATTTTTTGTGACTCTCCTAAATACTCATTTCAAGGACTCGATGAATCTTTGTCGATGATTATTGCCTTTGACTTAGACTGAGACCAAGAGGAAAAACTGATTTCCTTACTTAGAGAGAACAAGGAAGTTATAGGTTAGACTTAGGGGGATATCAAGGGTATTAGTCCCTCGATTCTGCAGCATAGGATCCACTTGAAGAATAATGCTAAGCCCTACTATGACTGTCAAAGGCGTTTGAACCTGAGCTTGTAGGAAGTAGTTAGGATCGAAGCGCTTATGTGGTTAGACCATGAGACTATTTATCCTATTGCTGATCGTGAGTAGGTTAGTCATGTTCAAGTTATTCCCAAGAAGATCAGTACTACTATGATTAGAAATGACAAAAATGAGCTAGTTCATACTCAAGTCCAATCTAGGTGGTGTGTTTGCATTGATTATAGAAAGTTGAATGCTACCACTAGGAGTAACTATTTTCCCCTTCCCTTCCTTGACCAGATGTTGGAGAGGCTGATTGGATATTCTTTCTAATGCTTTTTAGATGAATAATCTAGCTATAAAAGATCTACATTGCTCATGAGCATTGAGAGAAGGCTACTTTCACTTGTCCTTTTGGTATAGAGGCCTTCAGCAAAATGTCTTTTGGACTCTATGATTCCCTTGCTACCTTTCAAAGGTGTATGACTTTTATTTTTCAGATTTAGTTGAATAATGCTTGAAAATTTTCATGGATAACTTCTCTGTGTTTGCGCCTTCCTTTGATGATTGTTTATCTAATTTGAGAATGGTGCAAATGTGTTGGGAGAAAAATATGACTTTGAACTAGGATAAATGTCATTTCATGGAGAAAAACGGGAGAGTCTTAGGCCATGTTATTTCTAGAAATGGAATCGAAATAGATAAGGCTAAGACTGATTTAATTGTCAACCATTCCCCTCCCACTTGTGTGAAATAGATGAGGTGTTTTCTTAGACATGATGGCTTCTATCATCATTTCAATAAGGACTTTAAGAAGACAGCTAAGCCTTTGACCAACCCTATAACGATGTTCCATTTCACTTCTTTGAGAAGTGTCATGTCGCATTTACTAAGCTGAAAGAAGCTTTCACCTCTGCTCCCATTCTTCATCCTCCCATTAGGGGAGAGGCCTCTGAAGTAATGGGTGATGCATCTGATTATGCTATTGGATTGTTCTAGGGCAACGTGTTGATAAGAAGACCCATGCTGTTTATTATGCTGGTCACACTTTGAATGATGTCCAACTGAACTACACTCTCACTGAGAAAGAACATTTGGTTGTGATGTTTGGTTTTAAAAATTTTAGACCTTACATGCTTGGGTCTCATGTGATTGTTTATACTAATCACTATACCCTTAAGCAGCTTCTTCTTGAGAAAGATGCTAAGCCCAGACTTGTTAGGTGGATCTTGCTTCTACAAGAATTTGATTGTGAGATTAGGGATAAGAAAGGTTATGAGAACCTAGTTGCTAACCACTTGTCTAGGATTATTTGTGGTAAAGAACTTGAGTCCTATACTTCTGAATGCTTCCCTCACGAACAATTGTTTGCAGCCTACCTTGATCTTTGGTATGATGGCATTATAAATTACCTAGCGTCTTGTTGGATTTCTAAGGGTTGGATTGAGAATGATAGAGACCGATTCTTCCACCTTATGAAATTCTTTATTTGAGATGATCTCACTTGTTTAAGTATTGTTCTAACCAAGTTTTTAGAATGTTTATTCCCGACCACAAGGTTAGGAGTGTCCTTTCATTCCGTCATGGCCAAGCATATGGGAGCATTTTAGTAGGAGAAAGACAGCAGCCAAAGTTCTTCAATGTGGTTTGTATTAGCCTACCTTATTTTGTGATGCTTTTAAATATTGTAAGAGTTGTGTAGGTGCCAACAGTTGGATAGGATTAGCAAGAGAGACATGATGCTGCTTAATCCCATCATTGTGGTGGAGATTTTTGATGTTTAGGGTATGGACTTCATGGGACAATTTCCATCTTCTTTCGAAAATGAGCATATTTTGCTAGCTGTGGACTATGTTTTTAAATGGATAGAGGTCATCCTTACTAGGATCAATGATGCTAAAGTGATTGTGAAATTCCTTGAGGAGAATATTTTTGCTAGATTTGGCACACCCCGAGCAATTATTAGTGATCATAGTACCCATTTTACAAATAGGTTTTTTGGTGCTTTGTTGAGAACGTACTCTATAGTCCATAGACTTGCTACCCTATATATATTATTCCCAGCCCAGTGGCCAAGTAGAAGTTTCCAATAGACAGCTTAAGCAAAATCTGGAAAAGACTTTGAATAGAAATAAAAAGTGTTGGGCTGACAAGCTTATAGATACTTTATGGGCTTATAGGGACTCTTGCAACACTCGCTTTAGTATGTCACCTCATGGGGGGTTTTTTTTTATGGTAAGCCTTGTCATCTCCCTGTTGAAATTGAGCATAGAGCTTGGTGGACCATCATGATGTTTAATTATGACTTGACTAAGGCTGGTGAAGAGAGGACACTGCAACTGAGCAATCTAGAAGAGATTAGAGCTGAAACATATGAGAGTGCTAGATCTTACAAGGCGAGGGCCAAGTTGTTTCATGATAGATAAATTTTTAGGAGAGAGTTTGCTCTAGGAATGACAGTGCTTTTATATGACTCTAAGCTTCACCCTTTTTCAGGAAAGTTAAGGTCCCGCTAGACAGGTGCCTATATTGTTTCTCATGTTTTTCCCCATGGTGCAATCGAGATACAGGATCCTGATAATGGTGTCAAGTTCAAGGTGAATGGCCAGAGGTTGAAGTAGTTTTTGAAATGGCTAAGCAAAGAAGATGTGGAGTGTCTGGTACCATGCAAGCTGATTTCTGATGAGTGATGTACTATAGAGTTAGTTCAAATGTATTCAGCACCCGATCGGGTTTAATGGAAATTTCTTTCCCTTCTTTCTCTTTTTCTTATTTTTCTTTTTATTTTTTTTTTTGGCATATTTGGGTGTTTTTTCTACTTCTCTTTTGTGAATATGTTTGGATATTTGAGTTTTAGAGCCTATCATTTTTCTTTTTGAGTCTTAGTTTTCTTTTTGCATTTTTTTTTCTTTTTAGCTTTTATTTTCTACTTTATGTTTTCTTTAACTTCCAATGAGGACATTGTCTAATTTAGGTGTGGGGATAGGGAAACTATGTTTCATAAAAATATGAAAATTTTGAAAATCCAAAAAGTTTTTTGTTTTGTTCTGTGGAATATATGTGCTATTTTGATTGATTATATTCTCTTATACCTAAGTTATTTGATTGTATATAGATATGGTGTATATGATAGAACTTAGTCCAAAGTGCAATATTAATGCCACAGTCCTAACCCCAACATTTTTAATGCAAGCCATCTTGACTATGGCAACTGAACCCGTGAGATTTTATACCTTAAAGACTAATTCATCGTTGTTAGTGCCATATTTCTCTTTCATGTGTGTCTCTTCCATGATTACATCTCTAGAACTTGCTATAATTTTCTTCAAAATCACATTTGACATATGCATTATGATAATATGATAGAGGCATTTATTGATTTGTTTTGCGAACCACAATAGCTAAATTGTCACCCTGACTTAAATTGTTTACTCTTTGCTAGCCCTTTGAGCCTTGTCCTTTTTCATTTGATGTGTACCCTTCATTTTAGCCTTGGCCAGAACACTTTTCCTATTACCGAAGTCAATTCTAGTGGAGCAACACTTTAATAGTTGGTGACTAGCTTTGGGTGATGATGTATTTAGTGGCTGATTTTGGAACATGGTGTGGTGAGGGATGAATTGTTATGATCATTTGAAAGATGAGTTATATTGTTACATGCCATTCATTCATTTTTTTTTTCTTTCAAAGAAAAAAATGAAAAAAAATAAGGAAAAAGGTTGAAAAAAATTTCATAAAAAAAGAAAAATATTGTGAATAAGAGGGTGTTCAACCCAAAACTATAATATTTTATATCCTTTTATCACCTAATATTTGCTCATAATAAATTAGTTAATTACATTTTTGATATGTTTTTATTTATTTTTGGTAGATGTTGTTGAGATTTAAATAAAATGAATATGAAGGTTGGAAGGAAATGGTGTTGGATCAAAAGGAAGAAAAAGAAAAGAAAAAGGAAGCAGAAGCTCAAAACCAAAGCAGGCCCACTTCGCATGCCTAATGCCGAGCCCAGCCTCTCTTCTCTCCCGATGAGCCGGCCCAGTATACCTTTGCCCCTCTTTTTCCAGTTCGCCCTCATCATTCCTTTCCTTCTCCCTTCTTCCTTTTCTCTTTCTCAGCCCTGCGGCCCGTTCAGCACCCAGAGTCTAGCTCTCCCTCTCTTCTTTTCCTTTCTTTCTTTCCCTCTCTGGGCCATCCCACACGCCTCCCTCTTCGCTTGTGATTAACCTAGCCCGCCTTCTCTTTCTCATTTAATACCATACACGCCTTTTGCACGCGCCAGTCCTCCCCCTCCCATTTCTTCTTCTTCTTCTTCGGTTTCCAACCCAGATAACCCGGAAAAAAGACAGAGCATCCAAGCTTTTCCTCTTACTGTTTCCTTTTTCTCTCTCCTCCTTCATTATCCATCATCATCACCATCATAATTCCATCAGTTACAAAGGCCGTTAATTGAAGCGATCACTGGAGGTTGGAGGGAGTATAATTGGAGCAGCACAGAGGAGTTGGACGAGCAGATTAGGTTGAAGTATTCATTTGATTTCTAGCTTTCATTTACTTTTGTTTACTTATTTAAAACAAGGTATTTAGCTGAGCACTGTAGGGAAATTTTTATGGATGACTTTTTGGTGTTTAGGTCTTCCTTTAATCATTATCTATCTAATATGAGAAAAGTGTTAGAAAGGTGTAGGGATAAAAACTTGACTTTGAATTGGGGAAAGTGTCACTTTATAGTTAAAAAGGGGATAGTCTTAGGCCATATTATTTCTAAAGATGGAATTGAGGTAGATAAGGCTAAGACTGATCTGATTGTTAATTTTTCCCCTCCCACTTGTTTGAAAGAGGTGAGGTCTTGCCTTGGACATGCTAGCTTTTATCTTCATTTCATTAAGGACTTTAGTAAGATAGCAAAGCCCTTGTCCAACCTGCTAGCTAAGGATCTACCATTTCATTTCTCTGAGGAGTGTCTTGTGGCATTTACTAAGCTAAAGGAAGCCTTAACCTTTGATCCTATTCATCATCCACCTATCTGAGGAGAACTATTTGAGTTGATGTGTGACACGTCTGATTATGCTATTGGTTGTTCTACGATGGCGTGTTGATAAGAAGCACCGTGTTATTTACTATGCTAGTACCCAACTGAACTACACTGTTGCTGAGAAAGAATTTTTAGCTGTGATATTTAGCTTTGAGAAGTTTAGACCTTACTTGATTGGGTCTCATATGATTATCTATACTGACCATTCTGCTTTTAAGTAGCTTCTTTCTAAGAAGGATCTAAGCCTAGACTTGTAAGATGGATCTTGCTTTTGCAAGAGTTTGACTGTGAGATTAGGGATAAGAAAGGTTCTGAGAGAGTGAGTCCAGTGTTTCTGAGTGCTTCCTCGATGAGCAATTATATGCTATCCACCCTGATCCTTGGTATGTTAATATTATGAACTACCTAGTTGCTGATAGGATCCCTCAGGATCGGACTAAGAATGATAGAGATAGGTTCTTCCACTTTGTTGAATTCTTTGTTTGAGATAACCTTTATTTATTTAAGTACTGCTCTGACCAAGTGTTTAGGAAGTGTATTCCCGACATGAGGTGAGTGGTGTCCTTTCTTCAAGTCATACCAGGCATGTGGGGGCCATTTTAATAGTAGGAATACTACAGCCAATGTTCTTCAATGTGGTTTCTATTAGCCTACTTTGTTTAAGGATGCTTTTGACTACTGTAAGAGTTACCATAGGTGCCAGCAATTGGTTAGAATAAGTAGGAGAGATATGATGGCACTGAATCCCACGATTGGGCTGGAGAATTTGGATGTTTGGGATATTAATTTCATGGGACCATTTCCATCTTCTTTTGAGAATGAGTACATTTTATTAGCTGTGGGCTACATTTTTAAGTGGGTTGAGGCCATCCCTTCTAGGACCAATGACGTTAAGGTGCTTGTGAAGTTCCTTAGGGAGAACATCTTTGCTAGATTTGGCATGCCTCGAGCTATCATTAGTGATTAGGGTACCCACTTTAATAATAGGTCTTTTGATAACTTACTGAAGAGGTATTCCATAGTCCATAGGCTTGCTACCCCCTATCATCCCTAAACTAGTGGTCAAGTTGAAATGTCTAATCAGCAAATCAAACAGATTTTAGAGAAGACAGTGAGTAGAAACAGAAAAGACTGGGCCCATAAACTTATAGATGCTCTATGAGCATATAGGACGACTTTCAAAACTCCCTTGAATGTCATCTTATAGGGTTATTTATGGTAAGCCTTGTCATCTTCCTATTGAGATTGAGCATAGAGCTTGGTGGGCCATTAAGATGCTTAATTATGACTTGTCTGAGGCCGGTAAGGAGAGATAACTGTAACTGAGTGAACTTGAGAAGATTAGAACTGATGCTTATAAGAGTGCTCGCTCTTACAAAGAGAGGGCTAAGTTGTTTCATGATAAACATATTCTTTGGAAAGAGTTTTCCCCAGGAATGAAAGTACTCTTATATGAGTCTAAGCTCCACTATTTCCAGAAAAATTGAGGTCCCGATAGACGGGTCCCTATATTATCTCACATATTTTTTCCTATAGTGTAGTCGGAATCTAGGAACCCGAGAGTGGTGCCACCTTCAAAGTGAATGGCCAGCATTTGAAGCAATTTCTAGAGTTGCCAATAAAGAAGAAGTGGAGTGTCGGATACTCTATAATGCCCCTAAAATACCAATGACATGATTTACGGAAAAATTACAGCGGAAGACTTAATAATAGAATGCGCTACCGCCGTCCTGATAAGGACAAGGCTTACTAAAACCATTTAATCTTGCAACTCAAGTTCAAAGCATAATATCTATTAAACTGAAACACTTCAAAACCAAAGTTTATAATAGTTCAATCTTTAATACAATTGACTTAATCATACCATATGCTAACTCGCACTCCACATTACCCAAGTATAGACCCAACTTGACCTTGAGGTCGATCCCAACATTCATGTTGTACTGAATCCACTGTGAGCTTCTGATGACTTCTAAAAGGGCTTGCTAAATGGAGAAACATATGATACTCCATCACCTAAAATGGAAAACACGAAAACAATTCAAAAATATGAGCAAAAACTCAGTACATACATTCCTGTATTGTAAAATGAGCATAGAAAAACTGTTGATAGGTACCCGCTTTTGCAATTCATTTAGTTTGCAATAACAATGAAAATGAAAGTAATATGAAATTGAATTGCTCATTTTACCTGGATGTGAACCCCTTGCAATGATATAATCTATACATAGGTGAACACTTGCCAATCCGATCAAGAGTTGGCCTGAAGCCACGCGGATAAATGATAGGCTGACGCCCTATAGATGATAATTGACGAAGTTACAAGTTAAGTGGCAAATCACTGTATAAACTGATTCATTGATAAACTCATTAAGAGTTGTAACTTGATAAACATATCCTGCTTTATGAAGATACAGGCAATGGACGTACCTTGAGCCTTTAAAAATGTCATCTGACTTGATAAAAGTCAGCTCTTTCATAAATATTATCTGACTTGAAAAATATGTTCTCACTTGATAACACTTATGCATAACGGGGAACGATAACTAGGCTTCGACTCTGTTTCATAAATATTATTGTAAGTATATGTAGTCAGTAAATGATCTTTACTCACATAATTGAGTAAGTAAAAATATGTGTAACAGAAATTGAGTAATTAAATGGTATACATAACTTGAGTATTTCAATATAACTTCAAAACTGAATTGGTGAAAGTAACTAAATTTAATATAAAGTAAATTAAAGTAAAATAGACAACAGTGAGATAAATAAGATTACAAAGGAAAAGGCTCTGATGGTGACAAATGAGGGAGTGGTTGTGGCCTTTTCTAAGATAGGTTCCTGATACGAGTTTAAGGCTCGCAGATGTATATGTTGGTATAAGATAACAGCGAGTACACTAGATTGACTTGATAAATATACTTGATACATTCTGAATTGAGTAAGCAATAGAGATTTAAGGCCAAGAAAGATATATCTTGGTTTAAAATAGCATAAACAGTAATAACTTGGTCTGATAAATATGGTTTCTGCGTCACAACACTCCTCACTTCTCATATTTCATTTATAAATCTATTAGATATAGAATTCCACCCCAAATGAGTCATTGAACTCAATAGAAGCTATTAAGCTCGCTAATCTTGATATTTTCTTTGTAAAATCCATAATTGATTCAAAGCTCATAAACAAGCTCCCAAATTGTATATTTGTCTTCTTCTTTCTCATTAATCAAGCTAAAAGCTCCATGAAAGTACATGAATATTCATTTCCCCCCTTAAATAACCTTGCTTGGCCTAAAATACACAAAATGAGTGCATGATCAATCTCACTTAATCTTTATTATTGCTCTTTACACAATTACTCAAAATTCTTTCAAAAATCACCAACTCAAAATACTCAACAAAAATTCATGAGATCTTACAGAAAATTCAAAAATAATATGGATAATCTGCAGTACAATTGTCAAAATTTATCTCTAAGTATACGCTGTATAGAAATCGCAATAATGGCCTAATTTACACCAATGCAGGTCAGTTCACTTCAAAATTTCATAACTTTCATTATAGACCTCAAATGGAGGCCTAAAACCCCAATTTGAAAAGATTATGAAGTGCCCAAAAACTTTCATTTACAAAACGAAATATGATTCCTGCAATAGGGTTCCTAAAATGGGGCTAAAATACAAGTGTGTTAGTTTTTAGTCTATTCTGCGCAGTTTCGGTAAAATGACCATAACGTTTTCCACAGACCTTGGATTAAGACGATTCAAGAGGCATTCGAAAGATAACACATGGAACTATCTACCCACCAAAAATTATATTTGTTCAATGAGCCAATCATTGCCAGTTTGATCGTGAACTCTGCCCTATTTTGCTGAAATTTCCAGCCTTATTGTTTTCACGTTTCCCTCTCTTTTTCATATAAATCCTCACTTGAAATCATTCCAAATCACCAAAACATCATCATAATCATCAATAAAACTAAGTATTATAAAATCAAATACAAATCAATCCCTAAACATGGTTTTAACTTAAGCTTGCATGAACATGATCATCCCTAACCCATAGCATGATTCAAGCTCAACTTCACGATGATCAACACCAAAACAACTCTTATTTCTTATCAAAACATCATGATCAATGATCACAAACATCAAAACAAGAATCAAAACTAAAATAAAAATCAAAACCAACAAGATTAAGTTTCAAGGTACTCACTTTGATTGAAAATAAGTAGAGATGGAGATGAGATTTAGTAGTTTTGATGATGCAAGATGGTAGCTTGAGGTATTAGGATGTCGAGAGGGGTCAGAGATCACCGGAGCTGGCCGGGAAAGTGATAGGAGATTAGCCAGAACAATGGTGGCTGCTGCTGCCATGGGAAGCAAAGAGAAAGAGGAGAGAGAAGATGAAGTTTTGGATTGAAGTGTGTTTTGTTGACTAATCCAACCCTTTGGCTGAGTTTCTAACTAGAAAATGACTATTTAACTAACATGGTTAACCTTAATCATGGCAATTAATTTGGTTAATAAGCAAACTTGTTGGGCTTCAAATTAGGGCCCAAAAAAAATTGGATACGGGAATAAAATGCTTCGTAACGACAACGATTTTGCGTAACTCAAAACTAAATTTTTGCAATATCATAAAAATAATAATAATAATGATAATAATAACAATAACAACAACAATAATAATAATGCTAATAATAATAATTTCTTAAACCGTAATTGTCGAAGCCTACTATCAATTCACCCGATATTTAATTAATCAACAAAACTTGAATTAATAATCAATGAAGCTTGAATTGCAAAATGGGACCCAAATGAAATATCCCCCAATCGGGATGATTAAATACGATAGATGAAGGCGAAAAATTTAAATGACATAAGGTAATTCGGTAGATATATAAATTGAATGTAATTGAATTAATAAACATAATTTGGTCAAACAAATAACCATGAGTGATTAAATCAATAAACATGGTAAATTAAAGGTGTAATGCCCCGACCCCTCTCGGTCCCACTCGGGGTGTTACAAAATGAACAAACATGATTAAATAAATAAATAAATATGATTTAAATAAATAAATATGAGTTAGGGTTGGGTTATTACAGCCTTCCCCTCTTAAAGAGTTTCGTCCTCGAAACTTATGACACTTGCCAAATGTATGCAATGCCGCTTTAAAAACGCATGGGCCATTGGTTCCCATTGCTTTCCTCTGAAGAGGTGTAATTTACCCAATGTACTCTGACCGAGGGTGTCTACGTATGGTATAGCTGCTTAATCCCATGTTTCAGTAGTAGATTCGGATACTTCTCACACAATAGCCTCAATGAACTCAATTACTTTGATTCAAAATTGATATTCTCTTCGAAAGAAAAGAACCTTGTTAATAGTGAAGAGATGTTCACTACCGGTTCAACACCTTGTTCACGAATGGTAACTGTTGTATACCCTAATAAGTATTTTGATACTTTTACGAGCTATAAAACACGTCATATACGTGTTCAGGTTCAACATGTAGATGCATTCAACAAGCTACAGGATTTAACCTTTCAGTAAATCATAAGGCTCCATGAACTAGTCCCTAATTGTCCTTGGATAGTCAGTCTCTTACTACCTTGACTAGAAAAACCTTTTGAAATATTTCATAACCCATCTGAGACTTTGGTTATTTCTTTGTTTTGCCAGCACAACTCTTTTGTCGACCTTGTATCACCTCAACATATACTTGAATTTTCCCTCTTAATATTTGATTAGGTTAGCTCTGATCTTATACTCAATGTTTCTTCTAACTCACTCCAATATAATTAGACAGTCCATGAGATTATGCCCTTATCAAAATATCCTTATCTGATATTCCTAATGCATCACATGAATGCCCCTCATCAGACTACTCAAGGATCTGCTCCCGGTCAATAATGGGCAATGAAATGAGTGATGAAATTCTTAACCAAGTGAATCATTGCATAGAAAAGAGATGAACAATGAGACTAGAAAAGGCTAATGAAGAGGAGATTATCATAGGGTGGTTAAAATAAAGATAGCCATAAGCGTATCATAAATTCTGAAATATGATGCCACCAGAATTGTGGTTTATAAATATGATAAATATGAATCATAAAGGGTTCAATAAATAATCAACCAAGGAGAAAGATGGCATGATTATACTCGAATTTAACTGATGAATTGAAAACAAGATGACAAGCAACTGAGCTTCAATTAGGTGACTTTATAGCCACAAGCAATAAGATAAGTGCAATAGATAGATGGGACAAGCAATGATGCAACAAATAGATAGATAGATTGGATAAGCAAAGTGCAATAGATTGGCAGATAAATTGGATAAGCAAAGTGTAATGGATAGATAAATGGATTGGATCAGCAAAGTGCTAATGGATAGATAAATAGATTGAACAAGCTACAATAGGAACATGTATTTACTCATATGAAGTCAATTCGAGCACAACAATAAGATTAAATAGAGAATACAGACGTTTCTTTATCAGAATGCAAGATATATGCATAGGAATTGAAGTCCAAAATAAAGAGAATAAGGGGATTATGACCATTGCAATCACCACACCAATGAGAGTTGAATTACATTATGAATTTAGAACAAGTTATATGAGGGTATTATTATGAATAAATGAGATGTGTGGTAGATGGGGGAATCAGCTCTCAACGAAATGATCTACACTCAAGATCATGAAATAAAGATGGTGACGGTCGAGAGTATGGGAATGTTAATAAACATATAAGGTTGAACAAAAAACGTATTGCACATTTAACAATGGGTTTGCAAAGACATGGAAGATCACACTAACAGGAAACATCAGGTTGGAATGTAAGAGAGATTAAACAATATTGGGTAGTATCGAGTTTTGAAGATGATACAAGCAAACAAGAATTGCTATAAATTGGTATTCTTGCAAAAGATAAACTTTGGTTGCATAGTTTAGGTGTGATATCCGAACTTCAAATCATTCTTGGAAAAGACATCTGTTGTTGACAGTTAATCCCATAAATCATTTGTGCGAGGTATAGGTCACTTAGTTTTGATTGTAATTTTGTTTAGCTCTCTGTACGCAGTGCATAACCGTAAGATTCTGTCTTTCCTCTTTATATAAACCTAAGGTTCCCCACGGGGACACACTTTATCCAACATCCCTTATAATTCATCCACTGAGTCTTTAATTCTTTGGACTCTGTTGGGGGTTATATGATAGGGGTTTTGAAAATGGATTGAGCACCTTGAATTAGGTTGATTTGCAAATCAATGTTTCTTGGAGGAAAACAGTCCTAAAAGACCTCAGATGAAACATCTCTAAATCCATCAACTGTAAATATGGATATGGATATACTGAGTGTGGTTGAATGCATTACTAATATGATAATTCACTTGCTTGCACAATATGATTGGGGGGATAAATAGGGCTTTTCTTCCCTCAGCCTGTAGAAACACATGTCCAGTCTTTCCACATTTCTTAAACTAGCCTTAAAATCTTTACAAGTCATCTTCTACAAGTACACAATTAGTTTATCCTCATAATGATAACAAGGTCTGCCAATCAAACTTGATTGAATGCCCAATGAATATGTTTCCAGCAATACAAATAGAGGCATAATTATAAAAGATAACACATTTAATTGCTTATCGGTCTCAGTAAATTTAAAAGATAAGGGAATGATCCAAAGTGTAAAGAAATGCAACCGCACCATGAACTCTTGCAAAGATATTTCTTTATTGGTTATAAAGGGCAGGCATGTAAGCTGAATGAATGAAAGGACGAAGATTCGTAATGAAAGAGGTAAGGCATACAAATGTTCTGCATATACAAGACATGCAGTTTATTCATGATGGTCATGACAGTAAAGTAAATAAACGATGTTATGAAGTTGAGAGGGAGTATTAAGTAATGAATGTGAAGAAATGTAACAGATTACCAAAGCGGCTTTTGAAAAGTTATACGGTATTCGTGTGCGAGTAAAATGAGAAAGATAAGGGTCAACAGTATCAGAAGGGAAATTTTATTGATCTGGTGTTTGAAAGGATAATACGTTAAGATGAAGGAGTCAGTCTTATGACTGAACATGATGACATCCATCAATAACACATTTTGCAGTATATGGAAGTCTTGGATAGGCATATAAACTTCAAAACTGCTGGCAGATGAAAATAGTGTAAATCATTGTTTATCAATAATAAGATAGGCTATACCAGTGAAGAAAGGATTACTAAAATAACTTGAGTAACGACATACCGTCATGGCCATGGAGTACTATGCCACCATAATGTTACGGTGCTATAGAAACACAAATGATATAGATACATTTAATTGATGAAAAGGCATTCAATGACTGGGTTTAAGCAACCAAAGGCTTTCCAAGCAATAAAGGAATAGTGCCTAAATAGAAGCAACGAGTTAAAGTAGGCATCAGTAAAAATATGAACATAGTGATGGCTGAACTGGAAGTAGAATGGGCCAAATATGCTTAAGAAGAGCTGCAAATTATACAGTAATGCATATCGAGGGTCATCATAGGCTCCACTATGAAAAAAGAGAATTAAACGATGATGATTGTCAGGGTCTGAATTGCCTAGAAGAAAGGTTGTTCAGATGTGTTTGAAGAACTCCCCACAAACCACATATGAGAGATTTTTTTTTTCCCATAAACACTCTATTACAAATCAAGAGAGTGCTAGTGACAAAGAAATGATGCCACTGAACAATTTAAGGTAACTAGGGCAAAAATAAGTCAATGATAGGAAGTAATGGGAGCATTAATGAGGTAGGATCTTAGTGTCAAGACCAGATAGGGATCAGATAATTCCTATACATAGCAGCTTAATCTTACTTGTACCACACATATAATGCTAAGTATCACACCTGAAGCTGCTAATTGTTATCACCATATATAAACACTCATTGTAGTGTTCATCTCATACATGTTCACCTCAAAGATATTGCACCATAAGGCATTTCCTCACCTAGAGGTTTACATCTAACTTGACACTGTATTAATCCTTTAAGAAGTTACAAATGGCATCGCCACATCGGGTTTCAACCATATATTAACACACCTCAATAAGACTCTTAAATCCTGGGGCAAAACAGACAGAGTTTCGCCTAAAACCTAACTAAAACCCAGGCTTAAAGCCTTATAATAGATACCTGAAATGGAGAGAAGCACTTCAACGGCCCAACGCCCACACGCCGGAGTTCATAATTCAACGGGTCATACACCCGGAATGCACGATTGCTAAAATTTAAACAAATAAGAGAAATGAAACATACAATATAACTCCCAGATAAATGAGAGCATGCCTAACTAACAGGTGATCCAAATGGTTCCACACTCCATTTTGCTAATGCTTGAATCTCAGAATATTACCAAACGATTGAGTCACCAAATGAAAATGGTTATTCCATATATGCCCATAAATATGAACTCATAGTCAGTAGCTCTTTTAACTGGTCCCACATAACTCATACTCACCTTAATAGCTAACTCATAAACACTTGATAGCTCACAGTGGCCCTTATAACCTTAGCTCTGATATCAAATCTGTAACGCCCCCAAAATGCTAATGACATGATTTATGAAAAATTACAGCGGAAGACTTAATAATACAAGGCGCTACCACCGTCCTAATAAGGACAAGGATCACTGAAACCATTTAATCTTGCAACTCAAGTTCAAAACACAATATCTATTAAACTGAAACACTTCAAGACCGAAGTTCATAATAGTTCAATCCTCAATACAATCGAGTTAATCATACCATATTCTAACTCGCACTCCACGCTACCCAAGTATAGACCCAACTTGACCCTGAGGTCGATCCCAACATTCATGTTGCACTGAATCCACTGTGAGCATCTGATGACTTCCAAAAGGGCTTGCTAAATGGAGAAACATATGATATTTCATCACCTAAAATGGAAATCATGAAAACAATTCGAAAATATGAGCAAAAACTCAGTACATATATTCCTGTATTGTAAAATGAGCATAGAAAAACTGTTGATGGGTACTCGCTTTTGCAATTCATTTAGTTTGCAATAACGATGAAAATGAAAGTAATATGAAACTGAATTGCTCATTATTATCTGGATGTGAACGCCTTACAATGATATGTTCTATACATAGGTGTACACCTGCCAATCCGATCAAGAGTTAGCCTGAAGCCGCACGGGTAAATGATGGGTTGACGCCCTGTAGATGATAACTGACGGGATCACAAGCTAAATGGCAAATCACTGCATAAACTGATTCATTAATAAACTCATTAAGAGTTGTAACTTGATAAACATATCCTGCTTTCTGAAGATATAGGCAATGGACGTACCTTGAGTTTTTAAAAATGTCATCTGATTTGATAAGAGTCAGCTCTTTCATAAATATCATCTGACTTGAAAAATATGTTCTGACTTGATAGCACTTATGCACAATAGGGAACGATAACCAGGCCTCGACTCTGTTTCATAAATGTCATTGTAAGTATATGTAATCAGTAAATGATCTTTACTCACATAATTGAGTAACTAAAAGTATGTGTAACAGAAATTGAGTAATTAAATGGTGTGCATAACTTGAGTATTTCAGTATAACTTCAAAATTGAATTCGTGAAAGTAATTAGATTTGATATAAGATAAATGAAAGTAAAATAGGCAACAGTGAGATAAATGAGATAACAAAGGAAAAAGCCTTGATGGTGACGAATGAGGGAGTGGTTGTGACCTTTTCTAAGATAGATTGCTGATACGGGTTTAAGGCTCGCTGATGTATATGTTGGTACAAGATAACAACGAGTACACTAGATTGGCTTGATAAATACACTTGATAGATTCTGAATTGAGTAAGTAATAGAGGTTTAAGGCCAAGAGAGATATATCTTGGTTCAAAATAGCATAAACAACAATAACTTGATCTAGTAAATATAGTTTCTGCGTTACAACTCTCCTTACTTCTCATATTTCACTCATAAATCCATTATATATATAATTCCACCCTAAATGAGTCATTGAACTCAATAGAAGCTATTAAGCGCTCTAAGCTTGATATTTTCTTTGTAAAATCTATAATTGATTCAAAGCTTATAAACAAGCTCCCAAATTGTATATTTGTCTTCTTCTTTCTCATTAATCAAGCTAAAAGCTCCATGGAAGTCCATGAATATTCATTTTCCCCCTTAAATAACCTTGCTTGGCCTAAAATACACAAAATGAGTGCATGATCAATCTCACTTAATTTTTATTATTGCTCTTTACACAATTACTCAAAATGTTTTCAAAAATCACCAACTCAAAATACTCAATCAAAATTCATGAGATCTTACAGGAAATACGAAAATAATATGGACAATATACAATACATGTTTCAAAATTTTTCTCCAAGTATACGCAGTATAGAAATTGCAATAACAGCCTAATTTATACAAAAGCAGGTCAGTTCACTTTAAAAATTTGTAACTTTCATTCTAGACCTCAAATGGGGGTCTCCCCAATTTGAGAAGATTAAGAAGTCCCAAAAAACATTCATTTACAATACAAAATATGATTCCCACAATAGGGTCCCCAAAATGGGGCTAAAATACAAGTGTATCAGTTTTTAGTCCATTCTACGCAGTGTTGGTAAAACGACCATAACGTTTTCTACAGATCTTGGATTAAGACAATTCAGGAGGAATTTGAAAGCTAACACACTGAACTATCTACCCACCAAAAATTATAATTTTTCAATTTGCCAATCATTAGCAGTTTAATCGTGAACTCTGCCCTGTTTTGCTGAAATTTTCAGCCTTACTGGTTTGACTTTTCCCTCTCTTTTTCATATAAATCCTTACTTGAAATCATTCCAACTCACCAAAACATCATCATAATCGTCATAAAACTAAATATTATAAAATCAAATGCAAATCAATCTATAAACATGGTTTTAACTTAAGCTTGCATGAACATGATCAGCCCTAACCCATAGCATGATTCAAGCTCAACTTCACTATGATCAACACCAAAATAGCTCTTATTTCTTATCAAAACATCATGATCAATGATTACAAACATCAAAACAAGAATCAAAACTAAAATAAAAATCAAAACCAATAAGATCAAGTTTCAAGGTATTCACTATGATTGAAAATAAGTAGAGATGGATATGAGGTTTAGTGGTTTTGATGATGCAAGATGGTAGCTTGAGGCATTAGGATGTCAGAAGGGGTCGGAGATTGTCGGAGCTGGCCGGGAAAGTGATCTGAAATCAGCCAGAATAGTGGTGGCTGCTGCTGCCATGGGAAGCAAAGAGAAAGAGGAGAGAGAAGATGAAGTTTTGGATTGAATTGTGTTTTGCTGACTAATCCAACCCTTTGGCTGAGTTTTTAACTAGAAAATGACTATTTAACTAACCATGGTTAACCTTAATCATGGCAATTAGCTAGGTTAATAAGTAAACTTGTGGTGCTTCAAATTGGGCCCCAAAAAAATTGGATTCGGGAATAAAATGCTTCGTAACGATAACGATTTCATGTAACTCAAAATTAACTTTTTGCAATGTTATAAAAATAATAATAATAATAATATTATTAATAACAATAACAATAACAACAACAATAATAATAATGATAATAATAATAATTTCTTAAACCATAATTGTCGAAACCTACTATCAATTCACCCGACATTTAATTAATCAACAAAACTTGAATTAACAATCAACGGAACTTGAATTGCAAAATAGGACCCAAATGAAATATCCCCCAACCGGGATGATTAAATACGATGAATGAAGGTGAAAAATTTAAATGACATAAGGTAATTCGGTAGATATATAAACTGAGTGTAATTGAATTGATAAACATAATTTGGTTAAACAAACAACCATGAGTGATTAAATCCATAAACATGATAAATTAAATGTGTAATGCCCCGACCCCTCTCGGTCCCACTCGGGGTGTTACAAAATGAATAAACATGATTAAATAAATAAATAAATATGATTTAAATAAATAAATATGGGTTAGGGTTGGGTTATTACAACCTTCCTCTCTTAAAAGAATTTCGTCCTCGAAAGTTATGACACTTGCCAAATGTATGCAATGCTGCTTTAAAAACACATGGGCCATTGGTTCCCATTACTTTCCGCTGAAGAGGTATTATTTGCCCAATGTACTCTGACCAAGAGTGTCTACGTATTGCATAGCTACTTAATCCCATGTTTCAGCAGTAGATTCGGATACTTCTCACACAATAACCTCAATGAACCCAATTACTTTGATTCAATGTTGATATTCTCTTCGAAAGAAAAGAACCTTCTTACCAGTGAAGAGGTGCTCACTACCGGTTCATCACCTTATCCACTAATGGGAATTGTTGTATACCCTGATAAGTACTCTGATACTATTACGAGCTATAAAACACATCATATACGTGTTCAGGTTCAACATGTAGATGCAATCAACAAGTTATAGGATTTAACCTTTCAATAAATCATAAGACCCCATGAACTAGTCCCTAATTATCCTTGGATAGTCAGTCTCTTAGTACCTTAACTAGAAAAGCCTTTTGCAATACTTCATAACCCATATGAGACTTTGGTTATTTCTTTGTTTTGCCAGCACAACTCTTTTGTCGACCTTGTATCACCTCAACATATACTTGAATTTTCCCTCTTAATGCTTGATTGGGTTACCTCTGACCTTATGCTCAATGTTTCTTCTGGCTCACTCCAATATAGCTAGATAGTGCTTGAGATTGTGCCCTTATCAAAGTATCCTCATCTGATATTCCTAATGCATCACATGAACTCCCCTCATCAGACTACTCAAGGATCTGCTCCCGGTCGATAATAGGCAATGAAATGACCATGGTTAGGGATGAAACTGATGAAATTCTTAACCAAGCGAATCATTTCATATAAAAGAGATGAACAATTAGACCAGAAAAGGCTAATAAAGAGGAGATTATCATGGGGTGGTTAAAATAAAAATAGCCATAAGTGTATCATAAATTCTGAAATATGATGCCACCAGAATTGCGGTTTATAAATATGATAAATATGAATCATAAAGGGTCCAATAAATAACCAACTAAGGCGAAATATTGCATGGTTATACTGGGGTTTAACTGATGAATTAAAAACAAGATGACAAGTAACTGAGCTTCAATTAGGTGACTTTATAGCCACAAGCAATAAGAAAAGTGCAACAGATAGATGGGACAAGCAATGATGCAATAAATAGATAGATAGATTGGATAAGCAAAGTGCAATAGATAGACAGATAAATTGGATAAGCAAAGTGTAATGGATAGATAAATGGATTGGATGAGCAAAGTGCTAATGGATAGATAAATAGATTGAACAAGCTACAATAGGAACATGTCTTTACTCATATGAAGTCAATTCGAGTACAACAATAAGATTAAATAGAGAATGTAGAGGTTTCTTTATCAGTGTAAGATATATGTGTGGGAGTTAAAGTCCAAAATAAAGAGAACAAGGGGATTATTACCATCGCAATCACCCACACCAATGGGAGTTGAATTACATTATGAATTTAGAACAAGTTATACGAGCGTATTATTATAAATAAATGAGATGTATGGTAGATATGGGAATCAGCTCTCAACGAAATGATCTACACTCAAGATCATGAAATAAAGATGGTGAAGGTCGAGAGCATGGGAATGTTGACAACCATATAAGGTTGAACAAAAAACGTATTGCACATTTAATAATGGGTTTGCAAAGACATAGAAGATCACCTAATAGGAAACATCAAGTTGAAATGCAAGGGAGACTAAATAATATTGGGTAGTATCAAGTTTTGAAGATGAGACAAGCAAACAAGAATTACTATAAATGGGTATTCTTGTAAAAGATAAACTGTGGTTGCATAGTTTAGGTGTGATATTCGAACCTCAAATCATTCTTGGAAAAGACATCTGTTGCTGATAGTTAATCCCATAAATAATTTGTACAAGGTATGAGGCACTTATTTTTGATTGTGATTTTGTTCAGCTCTCTGCGCACAGTACACAACCATAAGATTCTGTCTTTCTTCTTTATATAAGTCTAAGGTTTCCCACGGGGACACACTTTGTCCAACATCCCTTATAATTCATCCACTGAGCCTTTAATTCTTTGGACTCTTTTGGGGGTCATATAATAGGGGTTTTGAAAATGGATTGAGCACCTTGAACTAGTTGATCTGTAAATTAATGTTTCTTGGAGGAAAATAGTCCTGAAAGTCCTCAGATGAAACATATCTAAATCCACCAACTGTAAATATGGATATGGATATACTGAGTGTGGTTGACATATCACTAAGATTCAATGCATTATTGACATGATAATTCACTTGCTTACACAATGTAATTGGGGAGATCAATAGGGCTTTTCTTCCCTCAGCCCGTAGAAACACATGTCTAGTCTTTCCACATTTCTCAAACTAGCCTTAAGATCTTTACAAGTCATCTTCTATAAGTACACAATCAGTTCATCCCCATAGTCTGCCAATCAAACTGGATTGAATGCCCAATGAATATGTTTCTAGTAATACGAATAGAGGCATAATTGTACAAGATAACACATTTAACTGCTTATCGGTCTCAGTAAATTTAAAAGATAAGGGAATGATCTAAAGTGTAAAGAGATACAACTGCACCATGAACTCTTGTAAAGATATTTCTTTATTGGTTATAAAGGATAGGCATGTAAGCTGAATGAATGAAAGGACGAAGATTAGCAATGAAAGAGGTAAGGCATACAAATGTTTTGCATATACAAGACCTGCAGTTTATTCATGATGGTCATGATAGTAAAGTAAATGAACGATGTTATGAAGTTGAGAGGGAGTACTAAGTAATGAATGTGAAGAAATGTAATAGATTACCAAAGCGGCTTTTGAAAAGTCATGCAATATCCGTGTGGGAGTAAAATGACGAAGATAAGGGTCAATAGTATCAGAAGGGAAATTTTATTGATCTGGTATTTGAAAGGACAATACGTCAAGATGATGGAGTCAGTCTTATGACTGAACATGATGACATCCATCAGTAACACATTTTGCAGTAAATGAAAGTCTTGGGTAGGCATATAAACTTCAAAACTGCCAGCAGATGAAAATAGTACAAATCGTTGTTTATCAATAATAAGATAACTGACTAAAACTCAGGCTTAAAGCCTCACAATGGAGACTAGAAATAGGGAGAAGCACTTCAATAGCTCAACGGTCACACGACGGAGTTCATAAGTCAATGGGTCACACACCCGGAATGCACGATTGCAAAAATTTAAACAAATAAGAGAAATGAAACATACAATATAACTCACAGATAAATGAGAGAGTGCCTCATTAACGGGTGATCCAAATGGTTCCACACTCCACTTTGCTAATGCTTCAATCCTAGGATATTATAAATGATTGAGTCACCCAAATGAAAATGGTTCCTCCATATGTGCCCATACATATGAACTCATAATGAGTAGCTCTTTTAACTGGTCCCACCTAACTCATGATCACCTTGATAGCTAACTCATAAACACTTGATAGCTTACAGTGGCCCTTATAACCTTAGCTCTGATACCAAATCTGTAACGCCCCAAAAATGCTAATGACATGATTTATGAAAAATTACAGCGGAAGACTTAATAATGAAAGGCGCTACCACCGTCCTAATAAGGACAAGGCTCACTGAAACTATTTTATCTTGCAACTTAAGCTCAAAACACAATATCTATTAAACTGAAACACTTCAAGACCAAAGTCCATAATATTTCAATCTTCACCACAATCGACTTAATCATACCCTATATGCTAACTCGCACTCCACACTACCCAAGTATGGACCCAACTTGACCCTGAGGTCGATCCCCACATTCATGTCGTGCTGAATCCACTGTGAACATCTGATGACTTCTAAAAGGGCTTGCTAAATGGAGAAACATGTGATACTTCATCACCTAAAATGGAAAACATGAAAACAATTCGAAAATATGAGCAAAAACTCAGTACATACATTCCTGTATTGTAAAATGAGGATAGAAAAACTGTTGATGGTTACCCGCTTTTGCAATTCATTTAGTTTGCAATAACGATGAAAATGAAAGTAATATGAAACTGAATTGCTCATTATTATCTGCATGTGAACCCCTTATAATGATATAATCTATACATAGGTGTACACCTGCCAATCCGATCAAGAGTTAGCCTGAAGCTGCGCAGGTAAATGATGGGCTAACGCCCTATAGGTGATAACTGACTAGGCCACAAGTTAAATGGCAAATCACTGTATAAATTAATTCATTGATAAACTCATTAAGAGTTGTAACTTAATAAACATATTTTGTTTTCTAAAGATACAGGTAATGGACGTACCTTGAGTCTTTAAAAATATCATCTGACTTGATAAAAGTCAGCTCTTTATAAATATCATATAACTTAAAAAATATGTTCTGACTTGATAACACTTATGCATAACGGGGAACGATAACTAGGCCTCGACTCTATTTCATAAATATCATTGTATGTATATGTAGTCAGTAAATGATCTTTACTCACATAATTGAGTAAGTAAAAGTATGTGTAACAGAAATTGAGTAATTAAATGGTATACATAACATGAGTATTTCAATATAACTTCAGAACTGAATTGGTGAAAGTAATTAAATTTGATATAAAGTAAATGAAAGTAAAATAGACAACAGTGAGATAAATGAGATTACAAAGGAAAAGACCTTGATGGCGACAAATGAGGGAGTGGCTGTGGCCTTTTCTGAGGTAGGTTGCTGATACGGGTTTAAGACTCGCTGATGTATATGTTGGTACAAGATAATAGCGAGTACACTAGATTGGCTTGATAAATACACTTGATACATTCTGAATTGAGTAAGTAATCGAGGTTTTAGGTGAAGAGAGATATATCTTGGTTCAAAATAGCATAAACAGCAATAACTTAGTCTAATATATATGGTTTCTGCGTCACAACTCTCCCCACTTCTCATATTTCATTCATAAGTCTATTAGATATAGAATTCCACCCAAATGAGTCATTGAACTCAATAGAAGCTATTAAGCTCACTAAGCTTGATATTTTCTTTGTAAAATCCATAATTGATTCAAAGCTCATAAACAAGCTCCCAAATTGTATATTTGTCTTCTTCTTTCTCATTAATCAAGGTAAAAGCTCCATGAAAGTCTATGAATATTTATTTGCCCCCTTAAATAACCTTGGTTGGCCTAAAATACACAAAATGAGTGCGTGATCAATCTCACTTAATCTTTATTATTGCTCTTTACACAATTACTCAAAATGCTTCCAAAAATCACCAACTCAAAATGCTCAACCAAAATTCATGAGATCTTATAGGAAATTCGAAAATAATATGAATAATCTACAGTAAAATTTTCAAAATTTTCCTCCAAGTATACGCTATATAAAAATTGCAATAATGGCCTAATTTACACCAAGGCAGGTTAGTTCACTTCAAAAATTCATAGCTTTCATTCTAGATCTCAAATGGAGACCTAAAACCCCAATTTGAAAAGATTAAGAAGTCCTAAAAAACTTTCATTGACAATATAAAATATGATTCCCACAATAGGGTTCCCAAAATAGGGCTAAAATACAAGTATTTTAGTTTTTAGTCCATTCTGTGTAGTTTCGGTAAAATGACCATAATGTTTTCCACAGACCTCGGATTAAGGCAATTCGGGAGGAATTTGAAAGCTAACACACTGAACTATCTACCCACCAAAAATCATAATTTTGCAATGTGCCAATCATTACCAGTTTAATCGTAAACTCTGCCCTGTTTTGTTGAAATTTTCAGCCTTACTGTTTTGACTTTTCCCTCTCTTTTTCATATAAATCCTGACTTGAAATCATTCCAAATCACCAAAACATCATCATAATCGTCATAAAACTAAATATTATAAAATCAAATACAAATCAATGCATAAACATGGTTTTAACTTAAGCTTGCATGAACATGATCATCCCTAACCCATAGCATGCTTCAAGCTCAACTTCACCATGATCAACACCAAAATAATTCTTATTTCTTATCAAAACATTATGATCAATGATCACAAACATCAAAACAAGAATCAAAACTAAAATAAAAATCAAAACCAATAAGATCAAGTTTCAAGGTATTCACTATGATTGAAAATAAGTAGAGATAGAGATGAGGTTTGGTGGTTTTGATGATGCAAGATGGTAGCTTGAGGTATTAGGATGTCAGAAGGGGTCGGAGATTGTCGGAGCTGGCCGGGAAAGTGATATGAAATCAGCTAGAATAGTGGTGGCTGCTGCTGCCATGGGAAGTAAAGAGAAAGAGGAGAGAGAAGATGAAGTTTTGGATTGAGTTGTGTTTTGTTGACTAATCCAACCCTTTGGCTGAGTTTTTAACTAGAAAATAACTATTTAACTAACCATGGCTAATCTTAATCATGGCAATTAGTTAGGTTAATAATCAAATTTGTTGGGCTTCAAATTGGGCCCAAAAAAAATTGGATTCGGGAATAAAATGCTTCGTAACGATAACGATTTTGCGTAACTCAAAATTAAATTTTTGCAATATAAAAATAATAATAATAATGATAATAATAACAGTAACAACAACAATAATAATTGTAGTAGCCCGATCCTAAATCATGTTTATTTATTTAATTAAGTTATGTTATTAATTTTTCACATTTATTTATCTTATTTAATTATCCCGGTTGGGAGAATTCATTTGGGGCTCCACTTTGCAATTCGAGTTTTATTTACCGAAAATAATTTTTCGGAGAAATTGATATTAGGACTCGATAATTATGATTTAAAAGATTAAATTATTTTTCATGATATCACATTTAATTTCGAGTTTCGGAAAAGCAAATTTAATTAATTGCACCCGGTTTGGCTTTTTTTTTCTAACCCAAGCTCATTTAAGGCCAATTTCGGCCCAACAAGTTTCTAATCCATTTGTTTAGCTAATCACCATCATTTGGATCTAATTTTAACTAGCAAAAGATATTTATTTGAGGGATAATCTCAGGCAAGCATTCTTTAAGGGTTTTCATCCAAGTATTCTTTAAGGGTTTTGCAAGAGATAATCACAAGGCTTTCTTCTTCTTCAAGGCTTTCTTCATCTTATTCAAGGCTTTCTTCTTCTTCTTCTTCTCCCCCACCCCACGACTGCCGCCCACTGTTCTGGCCAGCCACATTTTGCTGCCAGCCAGGCAGCCATCAACCACCAGTCTTGCTGCCCAACACCACAACCACCACCCTCTCAACATCCACCACCTCTTCTATCTCTCCTTTAAGCTCAAAGCAAGGTAAAACCTCTAGCCTAATCTTGTTTAGTTTTGGATTTATGATGAATTTATTCATGGATCATGTTTTATTAATACAATTAAGTGCTAGTTTGATATTTTATCTTGCTTAGGTAAGAGTGGATTGAATAAGCTATGCGCAAAGATGAATCAACGCATGATCATGTAAGCTTTGTGTTCAAGGTTGATGAACTTTGAGGGTTGGTTTAATTTTGGTAATCTTTAGTATCATAAATGATTATGGTAATGTTGGTGTGGATTTGGATGAGTTAAAGTGTGATTTTACTGGGGGTTTATGTCAAGAAAAGATTGCAATGTGGGTTGTTATGCTGTAAACAGACCCCAAAATAGGGGTGAGTTTGCGAATAAACTGGTAATAATTGGCACATCGAAAATTCATGATTTTTGGTTTATTGATAGCTTGATGAGTTGGCTTTCAATAGGCTCTTGAATTACTCAATTTCGAGTTGTGTTGACAAAGTTATGGCCAATTTACTAAAGACTGCGCAGAATACATCGAAACTGGAAGCATTTGTGAATAGGGGACTTTATGGAAAAACTGGTATTGATTGGGTTATTGACAAAATGTGATTTTTGGTTTACCGATAGATAAATGAGTTACCTTTCAAATTCCTTTTGAATCACCTTAATCCGAGTTCTGTGGAAAACGTTATGGTCCTTTGGCTACAACTGCGCAGATTGCACTGAAATTATGCATGTCTGTGTTCTACCCTAATTTTATGGACTTTCCTATGTGAATCATGATTTATGTCCTAAATAAAAGTTTTAGTGGACATTATGATCTTTTCATATTAGGGTTTTACATCTTATTTGGAGGTCGGGAGTGAATGATATGGATTTTCTAATGCAAACCATCAAATGGTAACACGAATGAATATAGAAATCGTGACATTTGGAAATATTTTCAGATGTTTCTATATAATTATGGGTATTGCAAGGAAATTACAAAGTGTAGTGAGTTCAACAAGTTTGATTTTGTGTAGAAGCTTACTTTGGTTTGAAAACCGAGTTAAATGAGCATGAAAATGAAATTTGAAAAGTGGGCACAGTAACTGAGGTTATTTGAGCTTTTATGAACCTCACAACACCCCTTATGGCATTGAGCCTTCTATTTTCCATTTCAGAGGCATTAACCATTCTATTATCCATTTTAAAACATCAAAAAATCCATGTTTCATTTATTTCAATTGAAACCTTTTCATTATCAGCTCAATCATTCCAATGTGATCTATTTTGTTTCAATTAGTTGTATTTCAAGTTCAACAACCCTAACTGATTTATTTTTCAGATCATCTTGGTTTAACTTACCTTATATTGAATTATTAGAATTGTAGAATCCTTTTTAATTAATCAACTTTCATTAAAGTTATAACTTATGTCAGTGAACATGATTTACTAACTACGTTTATCTGTAATGACATCTCTTAAACAGAAATGGGGCCTAGTCTATCATTTTCCTTTGTGCATACGTATTATCAAGTGAAATATAATTTTAAAGACTTCAGGTACGTCCATTGCCTGTATCTTTAGAAATCACAGTGTATTTATCAACGTTATCATATTTTGGAAAGTACATCAATGAATCAGTTTACACAGTGATTTATCAGTTAATTAGTAATCCTATCAGTTATCATCTATAGGGCATTCGCCCTTTAGTTACCCGCGCGGCTTCAGGTCAGGTCCCCGATCGGCTTGGCAGGGGTACACCTATCCATAGATTATAATAGTATCAAGGGGTTTACTATCAGCTAATAATTAGGAATGCAGTTTTATATTCTTCTCATTCCCTGTTTGACCTTAAATGAATTGCAAAGCAGGCCCAATTAGTGTTTCAATAATCATTTAACAATTCAGGAATGGATGTACTAAGCTTCGACTCATAGCTCAAAATGCTTTTCTTGTTTTGTTTTAGGCAAATGCTCAGAGAATTGCCCTCATGCTAGCAATGCAACAGAAGAGAATACGTTGAGCAAGAAAATTCATATGAATCAGCGGTGATACAGTATATACATACTTTGAAGCTGTATTTGGAATTCTTCGGTGTATGGGGATGTAGATTACATGGTGAATTATCTTACTATGGTTTATAAACCTTACATTGGTTAACACTTGATTGTGAATGGATGATCATGTGTGAATGTCTATGGTTGAGGTTATGCTTAACCATGTTATTCCAGGACATATACTTCAAGCCTTGTCCTTTGGGATGGCGGTAACGCCTATATCATTGGATTTATTAGATTACAATTGAGTGATTTATTAAGGAGAATATAAACAGTGAAACATGTTTAATTTGGGGCGTTACAATGATAATGATAATAATAATAATTTCTTAAACCATAATTGTCGAAACCTACTATCAATTCACCCGATATTTAATTAATCAACAAAACTTGAATTAACAATCAATGAAACTTTAATTGCAAAATGGGACCCAAATGAAATATCTCCCAATCAGGATGATTAAACACGATAAATAAAGGCGAAAAATTTAAATGACATAAGGTAATTCGGTAGATATATAAATTAAGTGTAATTGAATTAATAAATATAATTTGGTTAAACAAATAACTATGAGTGATTAAATCCATAAACATGATAAATTAAATGAATAAATATGATTAAATAAATAAATAAATAAATATGATTTAAATAAATAAATATGGGTTAGGGTTGGGTTATTACATACTCTGCGAGCCGAGTCCTGATCGGTGATCCTAATCGGTGATTGTGATCATAGCTCCGGTGTACTTAGCACTCGATCTGATTTGCTAAGAAATTTCTTCTCTTCTTCTCTTTTTCTCCTTTTTCCTGTTTCTTTTCCTTTTGTATAGTTGGCTGCTTTTCTTTTTCTCTTTTGTGTATATATGTTGTACACTAATTTGAGTCATGTCCTTTTTGTTTTTGAGTCTTGTTTTTATTTATTTTCTTTTTTAGGTTTTACTTCCTTCCCCTCCCAATGAGGGCATTGTGAAATTTGGGTGTGGGGGTGAAAAAACTTTGAAAATTTAAGAAAATTGAAAAAAAAATGAAAAATTACAAACGAATTTTTGCTTTATTTTGGGGAATATATGTACTGTTTCTGATTGACTATGTTCTCTTGTATTCTTAGTGTTAGGTTGTATATAGATATGATGTGCATTGATAGAACTTAGTCCTAAAGTATGATATTTGTATACGATTCTAACCCCTGATATTATTTCTACGCAAGCTTGACTTTGGCAGATAACCCGTGAAAAATGAGCCTTATAGACTAATTCATCAATTTAGTCTCTTTTTTCATCCATGTGTGTGTCTCTTCCATGATTTCATCTCTAAAACTTGCATTGATTTTTTTTAAAATCACATTTAGCATATGTATTATGATAATATGATAGAGGCATTCATTTGTTTTTGTGAGCTACATAGCCAAATTACCACCCTTGTATTAATGTTTTACCCTTTGTTAGCCCCTTTAAGCCTTGACCCTTTTTGTTGTGAACCCTTCACTTTACCCTATGGCCTAAACACATTTTCCTATACCTAAACCAAGGCCAATGGGGGGTAACACTTCATTATTTGTTGGGTAACTTTTGGGTATTTTATTTACTTGGTTGTTGATTTTGTTATCTAGGGGAATGTTTCATGGTGATCATTTGAAAATTGAGTTGTTTTGTTCTTGTTCATGCCATTTATTCATTTTTTTCTTGTAAAAAAAGAGGGGGAAAAAAAGCAAGAAAAATGGGAAAAAAAAAATGAAAAAGTTTCCATTGAAAAAATAAATGAAACAAAGTTAAACAAAAAGTTTCAAAAATTCCAAAAGCACGTTGTGGATAAGAGTGTTTGACATGAATGTATCCTTGTATACTCATTTCCAATGGTCAATTTAATTGGGGTGTGTTCTTATTTTGTGTTTTGAGAGAGAGCGCTCATTGTAATCAATGTAAGTGATGGTTGCTCATTAGCTTTGGGTGTTAGCTTCTCATTTTCAAATCATTTGTTCCTCTCTTACCCTTTACCTTTAGCCCTATTACAACCCTAAAAAGTGCTCTTGATTATTATTTTGCATATTGCATTTTAGTGGTGCAGAATTGAGAACCATAGCAAGCTTATGGTAGTTTGTTTCGAAGAGAGTTAAGTGAACCTTCTTATATATTTTAAACACATGAGTGAGAGTGTTCGACATTTCCCTATAGTGAGGTTCTAGTAGTTATGCTTGTACATAATTCTTAAGTAAGGTGAAAGATTGTGTATCGATGTCATCAGTGAGGAGTAAGGATTTCTTGATATGTGCATTGTGTTTATATGCAATATAGTGCTTGGGTTGCTTGAGTGATGTGGTTGATTAGAATGTATATATATTTTCCCTGGTGTTGTATATATAAATTTTTGTGAAAAAAATTCGAAGAGATTTTCAATTTTCTGTTTTTGTTTTCTTGTATAGATTTTATGGGTATATCTTCTACAAACCCTCACGAAGCCTTACTCGTCTATGAGGGGCAACCTCGGGGTTTAAAGGGCTTATCGCACATGCTAAGTGCAATCTGATTCCTATGAAAATGAGCTAGGATTTTGTTTTCTTTTCTAGGATTTTTAATTTATTTTACTCGAGGACGAGAAAAACTTAAGTGTGGGGGTATTTGTTCAATCGAAAACTATGATGTTTTATATCATTTTATCACCTACTATTTGCTCATAATAAATTAGTTAATTAGATTTTTGATATGTTTTTATTTATTTTTTGTGGATGTTATGGACATTCAAATAAAATCAATATGAAGGTTGGAAGGAAATGGTGTTAGATCAAAAGGAAGAAAAAGAAAAGAAAAAGGAAGCAGAAGCCCAGAATCGAAGCAGGCCCACTTCGCATGCGTAATGCCGAGCCCAGCCTCTTTTCTCTCTTTCTTTTCTCTCCCGATGGGCTGGCCCAATACGCCTTTGCCCTTCCTTTTCCAGTCTACCCTCATTCTTCCATTCCTTCTCCCTTCTTTCTCTTCTCTTTCTTGACCCAGCGGCTTGTTCAGCACCCAGAGTCTAGCTCTCTCTCTTCTTTTCCTTTCTTTCTTTCCCTCTTTGGGCCAGCCCACACGCCTCCCTCTTCCCCTACGCTTAACCCAGCTTGCCTTCTCTTTTTCATTTAATTCCATGCACAACCCTCGTACGTGCGAGTCCACCCCTCCCCCTCTCCCTTCTTCTTCTTCTTCAGTTTCCAGCCTAGGCAACCTGAAAATAAAGGTAGCATCCAAGCTTTTCCTCTTCCCTTGACTTGACCATTTCCTTTTTCTCACTTCTCCTTCATTATCCATCATCATCACCATCATAATTCCATCAGTTATGAAGGGGGTTAATTGAAGTGATTACTGGAGGTTGGCGAGGGAGGGGGGAAGTATAATTGGAGCAGCATAGAGGAGTTGGATGAGCAGATTAGATTAAAGTATTCATTCGATTTCTAGCTTTCATTTACTTTGTTCAACCATAAATTATGAAATCTTATACCCTTTTATTATCTAATAATTGCTCGAAATAAATTGGTTAATTAGATTTTTAATAACATTTTTATTCATTTTGTAGGAATTGAAAATAATTTGAGAAAAATAATAAACAATGCTCAAGAGAAGTATTGGATTAAGGCAAACGATGATGAAAAGGAAAACAAGGATCAACCCACAGTCCCAGCCTATTTCGCGAGTGACACCTAGTCTGTTGCCTTCCCCTTTCGTCTCCTCCTTTCTCCCTCTCTGGGCCTACCCAAATCGGTTCACAGTAGACAAAGCCCGGCCCAGATGCAGCCCCTTCCACGACATCCTGCTTCTTCCTCATTTAATCACCATATGCTAGGCAAGTGTGCAACATTCATCCCCCCATCCTCTTCTTTCTCCTTCCCATTGGCTCAACGGTTTTATAAGCCAGAGAACCCGTAAACAGAGTCATGCCTCTCTATCTTCTTTCACCATGATCACACATCTCTTCTTCTTCTTCATCTTCCTATTTCCAGCCATGGCATCTCTCTGTCTCCTCATGCACTCCACATTACTCACCATCTTCAATGGGACTGTTTTAAGCATTCAAAGGGGTAATTATGTGGGGGCAATGAACCGGTTCTTCAAGGGGCTTCAAAGAGAGGTTGAAGTAGAGAGTTTGAGGGTAGCAGATTAGGGTAGTGGTAGTCTAGTTCATAGATTTGGTTTTTGCCTTTCATTCTATTTTTTGATTTCAGATCTCATTTTAGACTATCAAGTTTTGTGTTATTGACTTCGATTCAGTAAGTCCAAGTGTGAATTTTGGTTTCATCGATAAAATTTCAAGCAATTATTTTCAATTTTGGTCCTGCGTTTACTTCCTTCTGTGAAATCATATTAGTTTGTTGTCTTTCGAATCTTGAAGTCTCCTTCCCCTGCTCAAGAACCCATACCATGGGTTGGTGATTTGGTTTCTTGATTTTGGGACTTTGAATGCCGCAAAAGTTGAAATCTGATTTGCTGTTGGGGTTGAGTTTGATTTTTGTTTTCGTTTTTCGTTTCCTTTCACAATTCGAGAGCTAGCCTTGAGTTTCCAATGGATGTATTTCGGTTGTAGGCTTTGGTCTCAGTGATGTACCTCGTTCACCTTTTCAGCCATAAATCACAGATTTGTTATCAAACTAGTTCAGTTTAGATTCTAATTGTTCACATTTATTTCACTTATTTTGATTTTTTGTGCTCAATTGGTTGCGGTTTTGGCGCAGGGATGAAGTCAAGGTGTGAAAGAGCTACATCATGGGCTTCCAATTACTACATGCTACCATTGTAGTTTCCCTTTCTTTCCCCTAAATTCAAGTTGGTGGTGAGTTGTTAGTTTAGCATTGAGTTATTAGTTTTCAAATTAAAATTAATTGGAAAAAAAAAACGTAAAAAGCAGTGACCATAGTCCTATCTATGTGTAAAGAGTGTGTTTCATAGATTAAGGTTTCATAGTTTAAAGTAAAAGTTTAGTTACTTAAATTCACAGCCCATCCTGGAGGACAACAGTTGTGAGTGCTATAATGATAAATCGTATACTTGTGGAAATCACTAACATACTTTTGTTTACTTAGTAAAAACAAGCTATTTAGTTGAGTATTGCATGGAAGTTTTCATGGATGACTTTTTTGTGTTTGGGTCTTCTTTAATGGTTGCCTGTCTAATATGAGAAAGTGTTAGAAAGGTGTCGGGAGAAAAACTTGACTCTGAACTAGGAAAACTGTCACTCCATGGTTAAAAAGGGGATAGCCTTAGGCCACATTATTTCTAGGGATGGAATTGAGGTAGATAAGGCTAAGACTAATCAGATTGTTAATTTTCCCCCTTCAACTTGTGTGAAAGAGGTGAGGTCTTGCCTTTGACATGCTGGCTTCTATTGTTGTTTTATTAAGGACTTTAGTAAGATAGCGAAGCCCTTATCCGACCTGCTAACTAAGGATGTGCCAGTTCATTTCTCTAAGGAGTGTCTAGTGGCATTTACTAAGCTAAAGGAAGCCATAACCTTTGCTCCTATTCATCATCCTCCCATCTGGGGAGAACTATTTGAGTTGATGTGTGACGCGTCTGATTATACTATTGGGGTTGTTCTAGAACAGCATGTTAATAAGAAGCCCCATGTTATTTATTATGCTAGTAACACATTGAATGATGCCTAGTTGAACTACACTGTTACTGAGAAAATTTTTTTTACTGTGATCTTTTGCTTTGAGAAATTTAGACTTTACTTGATTGGGTCTCATATGATTGTCTATACTGACCATTCTGATCTTAAGCACCTTGTTTCTAAGAAGGATGATAAGCCTATATTTGTAAGATGGATCTTACTTTTGCAAGAGTTTGACTATGAGATTAGGGATAAGAAAGGTTCTGAGAGAGTAAGTCCAGTGTTTCTGAGTGCTTCCTCGATGAACAATTATATACTGTCCACCTTGATCCTTGGTATGCTGATATTGTGAACTAACTAGTTGCTGGTAGGATCCCTCAGGGTTGGACTAAGAATAGTAGAGATAGGTTCTTCCACCTCATTAAATTCTTTATTTAGGATGACCCTTACTTATATAACTACTACTCTGACCATATGTTTAGGAGGTGTATTCCTAACAATGAGGTGAGAATTGTCCTTTCTTTTTGTCATGACTAGGCATGTGAGGCCATTTTAGTGGTAAGAAGATTGCAGTCAAAGTTTTTCAATGTGATTTCTATTAGCCTACTCTGTTTGGGGATGCTTTTGAGTGCTGTAAGAGTTGCCCTAAGTGCCAGCAGTTGGTTAGAATAAGCAGGAGAGATATGATGCCACTGAATTCCATCATTGGTCAATCTAAGAGAAATTTCTTGCTCTGGGAGTTATCTGCCAGGCTTAGGTGCGAAACTCCATTCTCAATTCCCCCTGCAGATTCGTAGTGTTGGGTCTAAACTTTGGCCATTACAAGTCGTAATCCTCTTATTTTGGCACTTGGTTATGGTATTGTGACGGTTCCCATTACACTTTACTGCTTTGATTCGCCTCCCATCATTGTGGTATTGTTTCAGTCCTGGGCATGTTGTATTTCCAGATCTTGTGATATTAGGCTCAAGTTATTAAGCATGTTGAATCTATCCTATCTTATGGCATTTAGTTTAGGCAATCCACATAGTTAATTTTAAGCTAATAATTTACTATTGTTTACTTAGTTAAAACAAGCTAGTTTAGCTAATTAGTAATCTAGTTTCATAATTCATCCTTGAGAATCGACATGTATTAACACTATGATGATAAACCATATACTTACAGAAATTACAACATAGAGTTTTCCATGGATGCATGGTCATTGTTTATACTTATTTGCAAGGGTTGTTTCTAGTAGGCGTGGTTTTATTTTGTTAGGTTATGAAAGTGTGTGATTATTATAGTCGTTAGAAGGATTTAGTTGCTCATTAGCTACTTGACTGGGTCCTCATTTTCCAAATTGATTTTCCATCTCTTTCCCTGAACCCTTAGCCCCATTACAACCCTTTGTAAAGTCCTTTAGATTATGTGTTACAGTTTGCATATGAGTGGTGGAAAAGTGAGAATTTTAGTAAGCCTATAGTAATTGGTATGATTGAAAGGTGAATTGAGTGAGCCTTATTATATTTTAAATGCATGAGTGGGAGTGTTCCACTTATCGCTAAAGTGAGGTTCTACGAGTCGGGCTTGTACATATTTTCTAAGTACGGTGAAGGATTGTGTATAAATGTCATTAGTGGGGATTGAGAATTTCTTGATGTGTACATTGTGTTTATATATGATCTAGTGCTGAGGATACTTGAGTAATGTGGTTGATTGGAATGTTACATATTTTTCTCCGATGTTGTGTATGAAGTTTTGAAAACCCAAAAAGATTTTATATTTTTATCTTTTCTTTTTCATTGATTTTGTGGTATATCTTCTACAAATAATCGTGAGACTTACTTGTCCATTATAAACTAAGCGTTTAAAGGGCTTGTTGCACATGCTATGTGCAACCTGAATCCTATCAAAGGGAGTTAGGATTTTATTTTCTTTTTCTGCGATTTATACTTTTTACTAGAGGATGAGCAAAATATAGGTTTAGGGGTATTGCTCAACCTGAAATATGTCCTTTTATGCCCTTTTATTATTTAGTATTTGTTCAAAATAAATTATTAAATTAGAATTTTAATTTTTTTTGTTTTGTAGGAATTGGAAAATTTTTTTTGAGGAAAATAAATAATTTGCTCAATTAACCAAGGGCTAGATCAAGTTGAAGAGGAAAAGAAAGAGGAGAAAGAAAAACCCAACCGAACAGCCTATTCGATCCAGGTGCAGCCCCAAAACGCAAGCTAACAAGATTCAGTTAAGCCTCACGTGCCAAGCACATGGCATGAGCCAATTTCCCTTCTCTCCCTCCTAGGTCTCCTCTTTCCTCTTTAGTCCTACTCTTCCCCCAGCCAGCCCCAGGCCCAATTTTCCCAAACCCCCTTTCCTTAGTTTGCTTCCTCCTCCTTTTCTCTCCATGCATGGCCCAAGGCCTAGCCGAGACCTGCCGTTCTCTTTGATTTGTTTGTCACGTGGGGATTACCTAACACCTTCCCCTGTATTTTTGCTCGCTTCTTTTGTTCTCCGATAAAGCCCGACACTTTTCCTTCTTCCCATCTGTTGCTTCATCTTCTTTATTCCCCCATCACCGAAGCATGCCCTCAAATTTCATTTCATGCTTCACTACTCTCATTTAGTCCCATAATTATCCTCATTAAACAAGAGCTATTACTTCCATCTTCTCCATCATCATCTCTCTCATATCATCAACTAAGCACTAAAGAAGAGGTATTACAAGAATGGTTATAAGTCCTACATTACTTGAAGCAGTCAAGGCATGTGCACTCGAATTGGTGGGGGCCATAAATTAGTAGCAAGCAGCAAGTTGAGGCCAGGGGCAGCAGGTTGTGGACATTTGATTTTAATTGCATTTTATTTTTTTAGTTTTTCTAGATTCAATTATCTAGACTCATAAATTTATAATTCGTTCTAATTCTTGTTCAATTTAAGAGAAGTTGTCTTGGGCTTGAGAAATTGTTTTTATGTTTTGAAGTTTACGCCCCCATTCTAATTCATGAAGGATTTCATAAAGGATCAGGTTATTTTGGCGTTTTTGAGCTAATTGGTTCTGTTGATTGTGAGTTGTGATTTTGAAGATTTTTCATTGGTCTTTGTTCTAGTGTGGAGTGAATAACTTGGTTGAGGTTTCAATTTACACATATGGTTGTTGCTGACTTTCTAAATTTGGCTGAGTTCTTAATCCCATGAGCTTAATTGCTCGGAAATAGAATAGATTCTGCTAATTTAGTGCATCGTTTTGCCTTTTGTCAACAAAAAACTTCTAGTTGTTAGTGTTGTTAGGAATCATAGCTTGGTTGGTAGAAAGCTTCTATTTCAAATCTTTTTAGTTAAAACTTCAACTTTAAAGAATTGTAGCAATCTGGTTTCATAACCAATCCCTGAGAACGACACCCATAATTACGACAACGATAAACCGCACGCTTACAAATTTCACATCAAGTTTGTGGCATTAGGTTGCATGTTAAATTGAATCATAGTTTAGTTGATTGAGTCAATTTTTTTTTTTTCATTTCATACTTTTTGATTTTGATTTTCGTGAGTGTTTATTTGTTTAGTTAGATTTCTTGTGTTTTTGTTTTTATTTAGTGTTTATACTTTGATTTTCTTTGGGTTAATTTTTGCTTTTATTAGTTATTAGTTAATTTTCTGTCAGAAAAAATTTAGAACTGGGCAGTTTGCAACTGATGCTGAACTGGTGGTGCTGTGAACAGTGTAGGCAGGCAAAACTGAAGAGGATTAGTGCATTTTTTTTTTCAAGTTTCTGTTTCGATTTTCCATGCTAATCTTGGGCTAATTTGTGCTAATATCTTTAGTGGATTCTTAGGGAATTTTAGAGGCTGGGAGAGTTTGTGCGGAAGTTTTTGAAATTTTTGGAAATAGGTTTATGTTCTGATTTTTCTGCACTATTCGATGTCAGAAAAAAATTGAAAAAAATATGCCCATGTTCTATGTGATTTTGCTAAATTTTCTATGTAAATTTTTCTGAATTTGAAGTTCAATTTTCTATTTAAATTTATTTTTAGCTTTAGGTTGTCAAGTTTTAGTTTATTTTCTGCTTCTGTTTTAGTTTACTTTTTATTTTTTATTTTTTATTTCATTTTGGTTTAGTTTATTTTCTATTTTTGTTTTTTGTGAAAAAAATTCAAAAAATAAAAAGAGAATGAAAAGACCAAATATACCTTAGTGGGTATGGGCATTGCATAATTGGTTGGGTTAGAGACCCTAAGAGAAGAAGACTTGATAGGAATGAACCCGACCCTGAACTGAAACTACAACCCGATTATGAACCTAGGCCTGAACATGACCTAAAAGAAATGGTATAAGAGAGACCTTTGAATGATAGTTTCTTTCATCCCAGGACCACTTTGCCATCGTATTTTAATTTGCCTGACCTAAGACCGAATGTGACCTTTGAATTGAGGCCTCATTACACTCAAATGCTCCCTAAATTCACTAGCTTAGAGGATCCATATTTGTTTTTGAAGGAATTTGAAGAAGTATGTTCCATAATGCATTTCCCTGATATTTCTATTGATGTGCTGAGAACGAAATTAATTCCTTTTGCTTTGAAAGATGCTACTAAAAGATGGATCTATGGCTTGGCTTTTAAATATTTTTCTTCTTAGCATGACTTTTTTAAGCTGTTCTTAAGAAGATATTTTCCTAATGCCAAGGTAGTAAAGCTAAGGAATGAAATAAATCAGTTTGTTTAACTAGAAAGGGAATCATTTTGAAAATACTTAGATAGATTTAAGAGCTTGTTGACCTAGTATCCCCATCATGATTTAGACTAAGCGCGTTCGTGCCAAGTTATTTATGAAGGACTTAAGCAACGAACTAGAACCATGTTAGAGTCCATGTGTCAGGGTGACTTTCTTTCTAAGAGTGCTTTCTAATTTCTAGAGGACTTAGCTAAAAAGACTGTGCAGTGGCAAACCGCTAGAGATGACAGTCTAAGTTTTAGGTTTGCTAGGGGTAGAATGCATTCTATTTTTGATGTGAGTCACCTAGAGTCTAAGATTGTAGCCTCAGAAAACATGTTCAAGGGGTTATCTGTTCAGACTCCCCAGACTTCTCAGACTTCTATGGTGTCTTGTTATCACTATTAGCCCTGAGATCATGCATTAAGTTCGTGTCCTTATTTTACTTGCTAGTTATCGGCTGGGCAGGAGCAAGTAAGTATGGCCTATCAATGACCCATTTTCCCTTTACTATAGTCCAGGGAGAAGAAATGATCCTGACTTTTCTTGGAATAGTGGACCAAACACAGCGGTCCTTAACTCTTAACCTGGAGTGTTTCCTAGAAATAGCTCCCAACCCATCTCCCGTGCTATTAACTCTTATCTGAGACCAGCTTTTCAAGGTGTGCCAAATGCACCTAGAACGCTACCTCTTGTTGCTCAGGTTCAACCTCCTCCTGGTTACACTAATATTAATAAAATTGAGGGGAAAATTAATGCTAATGTGAAAAGGATGATTAATGCCAATATGGAAAAAATGATGAGAATGATGACTAAGTAATTTTTCCAATTAGCTTCATCTTCTAGTGAGACATGTACTTTCCTAGTTTGCCAGGGGTGAATCCTAAGGGTCATACCTCATCTTCTTTTGGACTCAACCCTCGTGAGACTATGAGGAAAGTGAATGTAATTATGTCTCCTAGATGATGTCAAGAGATTGATACTCAAGTGGGAAATTCGAAAGAACCCCGTAAATACCCCAACAGTTTCTTTCAAAATTCTTCTTCTTCTTCTCCAGAAATTAGTTCGTTTGGTAAGTTAAGGGATACTACTGATGGTGTCTCTAGTGATTCTTCTAATAACCCTCTTCCTTCTGACCCATCTTCTGATCAAGAGATACCTAAGGAGAAAGAATATGCTAATCCAGTGGATCCCTCATCTTCAAAACGATTCTCCTTTGCCTTCTGTTATTGAGAGAGTGCATACATCTTTACTTGCTTTCCCCTGTAGGTTACAAAACAAACATCAAGCTCATGTTCATAAGATAAGAGACATCTTCTCTTAAGTCAAGATCAACATACCTTTGCTTGATGCTATTCAGCAGATGCCTCCTTATGCTAGGGTTTTGAAGCATCTGTGCACCACCTAGAATGCCAGTAGTGTTCCCAATAAAGCTTCCTTAGCCTCTGGTGTTAGTTCTATCATTTCTTATTAGATCCTCGTAAAGTATAAGTGCCTCAGTTACCCTATTATTTCTATAATCATAGCAGACTAGCTCATTCATTCAATTTTGCCTGACTTAGAGGGGCCAGTGTCAATTTGTTACCCTTCGCTAAATGTGAGAGGCTAGGGTTAGGTGAGTTAAAACCTACATAGATAGTCATCCAATTAGCTGGTAGATCAACCAGGTTGCTCATAGGTTTGGTAGGGGATGTGCTGATTAAGGTAGGAAAGTTTCTTTACCCACTGAACTTTATTGTGCTTGGGACTGAGAAATTAGCAAGCGCTGTTAGTCAAATCCCTGTCATTCTAGGGCATCCTTTCTTGGCCACTACTATTGCTCTGATTAACTGCAGAAATTACATGATGAGACTGTCTTTTGTTAATATGACTTTTGAGTTGAAAAACTTTAATATGCTAAGATAACCTTAATTATGGTTTTGATGATATAAAGACTTTTATTCTTAACTAGGTAGAGGATTCTGTGTTTGATGATGAGTTTGATGACATGTTTTCCATTGAGTATGAGTCTTTTCTAATTGGTGATCCACCAGAATATGATGTTTTTGAATTTGATGACTTATGCTCTGCTACTAACTGTTTGATTATTTTTTCTTCTGATTCTGATTCTCCAGTTACTTCTCTTGGATTGAAACTTCTTCCTAACTCACTTAGGTATTCATTTCTAGGACTTGATGAATATTTACTTATGATTTCTTGCTTCTGACTTTGGCCAGGACCAAGAGGAAAAACTGATTGCCTTAGAGAGAGCAAAGAAGCCATAAGTTGGACTTTAGGTGATATATAGGGTATTAGTCCCTTGATTTTGCAACATAGGATCCATTTGGAAGAAAATGCCAGGCCTTGTTGTGACTGTGAGAGGCATTTGAACTTGACCTTTCATGAAGTTGTTAGGAAGAAAGTGCTTAAAGTGGTTAGACCATGAGATTATTAATCCTATTTCTCATTACCAGTGGTTTAGTCCTGGTTAGGTTGTTCCTAAGAAGACAGGTAAAACTATGATTAGAAATGACAAGAGTGAGCTAGTTCCTACTCGAGTCCTATTTGGGCGGTAAGTTTGCATAATCATAAAAAATAGAATGTTGCCACTAGGAAAGATCATTTTCCCCTTCCCTTCCTTGACAAGATGTTAAAGACGATGGCCGGACATTCATCTCTATTGTTTATGTGGAGAACGCGTGTTGGACTCTGTCATGCCCGTGCTACTTTTCAAAGGTGCATGGTTTCTATTTTTTAGATTTAGTTGGAAAATGCATGAACGTTTTCATGGAAGACTTCTCTTTGTTTACATCTTCCTTTGATGAATGTTTATCTAATTTAAGAAAGAAGGTGCAAATATGTTAGAAGAAAAATCTGACTTTAAACTGGGATTAATGTAATTTTATGGTAAAAAAGGGGATAGTCTTTGGCTATGTTATTTCTAGAGATGGAATTGAAATAGACAAGGCTGAGACTAATTTGATTGTTAGTACGTGAGGTGCTTTCTTAGACATAATGGCTTCTATCATCATTTCATTAAGGACTTTAGTAAGGTAGCAAAGTCTTTGACCAATCTTTTAAATAAGGATGTGTCATTTCACTTCTTTGAGAACTATCATTTGGCATTTACTAAGTTACAAGAAGCCTTGGCCTATGCTCCCATTCTTCATCCTACCATCAGGGGAAAGCTCTTTGAAGTAATGGGTGATGCATTTGATTATGCATGGGGTTGTTCTATGGCAACATATTGATAAGAAGCCTCATGTCATTTATTATGCTAATCACACTTTGAATGATGCCCAACTGAACTACACTCTCATTGAGAAGAAGCTTTTGGCTGTGATCTTTAGTTTTAAAAAGTTTAGACCTTACCTGATTAGGTCTCATGTGATTGTTTATAGTAATCACTATGCCCTTGAGCACCTTCTTTTTAAGAAGGTTGCTAAGCCCAAGCTTGTTAAGTGGATCTTACTTTTGCAAGAATTTAATTGTGAGATTAGAGATAAGAAAGGTTTTAAAAACCTAGTTGCTGACTACTTGTCTAGGATCATCTGTGGTAGAGAGCTCAAGTACTATATATCTAAATGCTTCCCTGATGAGTAATTATTTGTAGCCCAACCTAATCTTTGGTATGCTGACATTATAAACTACTGAGTGTTTAATAGGATTTCTGAGCGTTGGATTAAGGATGATAGAGATCTATTCTTTCACCTTATAAAATTCTTTGTTTGAGATGACCTTATCTATTTAAGTATTGTTCTAACTAAGTCTTTAGAATGTGTATTCCCAACGATAAGGTTAGGAGTGTCCTTTCATTCTTTGATGACCACGCATGTGGGGGCATTGAAGTGGGAGAAAGTCAGCAGTTAAAGTTATTCAATGTGGTTTTCATTGGCGTACCTTATTTTGGGATGCTTTTGAATATTGTAAGAGTTACCCTTGGTGGCAACAGTTGGTAGGATTAGTAGGAGAGCTATGATGTCGCTTAATCCCATCATTGTGGTGGAGATTTTTGATGTTTGGGGTATGGACTTCATGAGACCATTTCCATCTTCTTTCGGGAATGAATATATTGTGTTAGTTGTGGACTGTGTTTCTTAGTGGATAGAGGTCATCTCTACTAGGATTAATGATGCTAAAGTGGCTGTGGAATTCCTTAAGGAGAAACTTTTTTCTAGACTTGCATACCTTGAGCTATTATTAGTAATCAGAGTACCCATTTTACTAATAGGTCTTTTGATGCTTTGTTGTGAAGGTCCTCTACAGTCTATAGCCTTGCTGCCATATATTATCCTGAGGCCAATGGGTGAGTAGAAGTTTTTAACAGACAACACAACAATAACAACAACAACACCAACACCAACTCCCAGTATGGGTCCTGCTTTTACGGGGTCTGGGAAAATCCAGATATAGACAGCCTTACCTCTACCGCCATCCCTACTCGTAGAGAAGCTAATGCCAAGAGATCCACAAAATAGGATTTTGTGAAAACATATATAGAAGAAGGATTTTATGAAAACATTTTATGGAAGGAAACTAAGGGTAAATAATAGGAAATGAACCAGCACTAATAAATCAAGTAGAAGTAACTATGTAAATATAAGTACAACATAGTAGGGGAAGGTACTATACCTTAACAAATAGGGGTAGGCAAATAATGTCTATTTCCAGATACACGTACTACTTGCATACAAATACGACATATGAAAAAACCGTAACCAAACTTATCCTACTACAACTGAGAGACAACTACCAGGTCAGCTCTTTATGATCTAAGATCTTAATCCTACCCCCTTATAGTTTTCTATCCTGGGCTATGTCCTTTGTTAGCCCTACCACTTTTAAGTTCTCTCTAATCACCTCGTCCAAACTCTTCTTAGGTTATCCCCTCCCTCTTTTACCTTTGGGGATGTTGATCCTCTCACATCTTTGCACTGGAGCATCCACATTCCTTCTTTTCATATGGCCAAATCATCTGAGCCTTGTTTCTCTCATCTTATCTTCGATGGGAGCCACTTTAACTAAGTCTTTAATTACTCCATTACTAATTCTATCTATTCTTGTATAACCACACATCCATCTAATCATCCTTATCTCTGCTACCATTAACCTATGGACCTGTGCCTTTTTTATAGGCCAGCACTCTGATCTATGCAACACAGCAGGTCTAACCGCCATACGATAAACTTTTTCTTTTAATCATACAGGTATCCTCTTATTCCACAGCACACCTGAAGCATACCTTCATTTTTGCTAACCCACCTTTATGCGCAAGTTAATATCTTCGTCAATGTCTCCTTTCTATTGGATGATCGATCCTAGATATTTAAACTTCTCGACCTTGGGTATCGTCATCCCATCAATGGTGACTTCTCCCCTTGCGTCTTCCCTTCCACTAAAGCAATAATGTAAGTATTCAGTCTTCAATCTACTAACTCTAAAGCCTCTTGACTCCAGTGAATGTCTCCATCACTCAAACTTCCCATTAAGTCACTCTCTAGTCTCATCAATAAGAATAATGTCATATGCGAATAGCATACACTATGATAACTCATCCTGAATCTGTTTTTAAGTTCATCCATAACTAGAGTGAAAAGAAAAGGGTTTAAAGTAGAACCCCTGATGCAGGCCCATACCAAAATAAAAGTCATTGGTAACCCCTCCTGGCTTCCTACCTCCCTCGTAAATATCCTTAATAGTTCAAATATATACAGGTGACACTCCTTTCTTTTTCAGGCATCTTCATAACGCTTTACGAGAAACTGTATTATATGCTTTTTCCAAGTCATTGAACACCATATGAAGATCTATCTTTCTATCTTTGTACAATCCCATGAGCCTTTTAAGGAGGTAAATCGCCTCTGTGGTTAACCTACCAGGCATAAAAGCAAATTGGTTCTCTGATATCGAAATATTCTTCGACATCCTTTTCTCAATCACCCTCTCCCATAACTTCATAGTGTAACTGAGCAACTTTATACCCCTATAATTATCAAAATCTTGAATATCCCCTTTGTTCTTGTACAATGGGATGACTGTACAAAATCTCCATTCTCTGGACATCTTAGCAGTCCTAAAAATAACATTGAAAAGCTCCACTGGCCACTTCAATCCCTCTTCATCCAAGTGCTTCCCTACTAATACTGGTATCTAATCTGGTCCCTCTACCTTCCCATCGGTCATTTTCTTTAAGGTTTCTTCAACCTCATCCTTACTAATTTCACACAATCGAGGATCAAGTAAACTCTCACTGTTCTCTCTTTCAATACTTCAAAAATCTTCCATCACTTCACCATTGAGGAGTTTGAAAAAGTACCTGTGCCATCTCTCCTTGATTTCTGCATCCTCAGATAACACCTTACTATTTTTATCTTTGATGCACCTCATGACACCCAAATTCCTTGTTTTTCTTTCCCTAGCCCTCGCTAGTTTCAAGACTTCCTTCTCACCTTCCTTAGTCTCCAGTTTTTGGTATAACATATCATAAGCCATGCTCTTTGCTATAACAATGGCTTTCTTGGCTACCTTTTTTGTTGCTTTATATCTAACTCTGTTAATCTCTTTGTCTTTATCTATTTCACTGTTCACGAAAGCAGAGTATGCCTGTTTTTGTTCCTTGATTTTCTCCTTTACCACCTCGTTCCACTACCAAGCTTCCTTCATTCTGCTGGTACCTCTCCTAGGCGTGCCTAGGATTTCCTTGGCCGACCTTCGAATATAATCTGTCATTGGCTCCCGTATTGTATCTACATTATCTACCTGCCTCCAAGCTCCTTCTTCAGTAATCCTCTCTGCTAACTTCATAGCGTTCTCCTTAGTAAGATTCCACCACTTAACTCTAGGTTCCCCAACTCTCCTCTTCTTCCATGTTGAACATTTAAGCTCCATATGCAACACTAACAACCTATGCTGAGTTCCTAAATACTCATTTAGAATCACCTTACAATCCTTACATAACCTCCTATTATCCGCCCTAGCTAGGAAGTAATTAATTTGAGTCTTTATGGGACCACTCTCAAAGTGTTTAACAGACAGATTAAGCAAATTCTGGAAAAGACTTTAAGCAGAAATAAAAAGTACTGGGCTAAAATGCTTGTAGATGCTTTGTGGGCTTATAGGGCCTCTTTCAACACTCGCTATGGTATGTCACCTCATGGGGTTCTTTATGGTAAGCCTAGTCATCTCCTTGTTGAGATAGAGCATAAAGCTTGGTGGGCAATCAAGATGTTGAATTATAACTTGACTAAGGCTAGGGAGGAGAGAACACTGCAATTAAGTGAGCTAAAAGAGATTAGCGCCAAGACATATGAGTGTACTAGATCTTACGAGGAGGGGGCTAAGTTGTTTTAAGAGAGACATACTCTTAGAAAAGAGTTTGCCCTAGGAATGACAGTGCTTTTATATTACTCTAAGCTCCACCTTTTTCCAGGGAAGTTGAGGTCCTATCGGACAGGTCCCTATGTTATTTCTCATGTTTTTCCCTATGGTGCAATCGAGATATAGGATCCTAATAGTGTGCCAAGTTTAAGGTGAATGGCGATAAGTTGAAGCAGGTTTTGGAGTCGCCAAGCACAGAGGATATGGAGTGTTTGATACTCTGCGAGCTGATTTATGATGAGTGATGTGCTACTGATTAGTTCTAGAGTATTCAGCACCTAATCGGGTTAGGCTGAAATTTCTTTATGTTCCTTCTCTTTTTTTTTTTCTTTTTTTTTCTTTTTGTATACTTGGGTGCTTTTTCTTTTACTTCTCTTTCATGTATATGTTTGTGCATTTAAGTTCTAGAGCCTGTCATTTTTCTTTTTGAGTTTGAGTTTTCCTTTTATATATTTGTTTCCTTTTTAGCTTTTATTTTCTATTTTATGTTTCTTTCACTTCCGATGAGGACATCGTCTGATTTATGTGTGAGGCTTGGGAAATTATGTTTTTTAAAAAAGAAAATTTTAGAAGAACAAAAAGATTTTTATTTTGTTTTGGGAAATATATGTGCTATTTTGATTGACCATATTCTCTTGTACCTAAGTTAGTGCATTGTATATAAGTATGGTGTACATGGTAGAATTTAGTTCAAAGTGTGATAATTATACCATAATCCCAACATCCAACATTTTCATACAAGCCGTCTTGACTTTGGCAAATGAACATGTGAGATTTTGTGCCTTAAAGACTAATTTATCATTGTTAATATCATATTTTTCTTTCATGTGTATCTCTTCCACGATTACATCTCTAAAACTTGCTATGATTCTCTTTAAAATCACATGTAACATGTGCATATGATATTCTGATATAGGCATTCGTTCATTTGTTTTACGAACCATAATATCCAAGTTGTCATCCTAACTTGAATGTTTTACCCTTTACTAACCCTTTGAGGCTTGCGTTTTCATTTGATGTGTACCCTTCATTTTAGCCTTGGGTAGAATACTTTTTTGTATTGCCTAAGTTAGGTTTAATGGTGCAACAGTTCAATATTTGGTGGGTAGCTTTGGGTGATGGTTTATTTGGTGGCCGATTTTGGGACTTTGGTGTGGTGAGGGGATGCATTGTTATGATCATTTGAAAAATGAGTTATGTTGTTACATGCCATTTACTAATTTTTTTTTTCTTTCCAACAAAAAAAAAATTAAAAAAATAAGGAAAATGATTGAAAAAATTTTTGAAAAAATTTCATAAAAAAAGAAAAAATGTTGTGAATAAGAGAGTTTGGCATGGATGCATGGTCGTTGTATCTACTCATCTCCAATGATTGTTTTTTATGGGCGTGTTTTTATTTTGTTAGGTTAGGAGAGTGTGCGATTATTATAGTTGTTGGAAGCATTTGGATACTCACTATCTATTTGACTCTTAGCTCCTCATTTTCCAAATCGATTTTTGCTCTCTTATCATTAACCCTTAGCCCCTACTACCGCCATGTGTAAAGTCCTATAGATTGTCACGTTGCATTTGGCATCTGATTGGTAGAGAATTGGATTTTAGTGAGCCTATAGTAGTATGTATGATTGGAAGATGAATCGAGTGAGTCTTATTATATTTTAAATACGTGAGTAGGAGTATTCCACTTATCCCTAAAATGAGATTCTACTAGTCGAAGTTATACATATTTTCTAAGTGGGGTGAAAGATTGTGTATAAATGTCACCAGTGGGGATTAAGAATTTCATGATGTGTACGTTGTGTTTATATATGATCTAGTCTTGAGTGATGTGGCTGATTGAAATGTGTACATATTTTTGTCTGATGTTGTATATGAAATTTTGAAAACTCAAAAAGATTTTATATTTTTCTCTTTTCTTTTTCATAGATTTTGTAGGCATATCTTTTGCAGACTCTCATGAGACCTTACTTGTCGACTAGGGGTAACCTAAGCATTTAAAGGACTTATTGTCCATGATGTGTGCAATCGTGATTCCGACAAAAGTGAGTTAGTGGAGTTTTAGTTTTATTTTACTCGAGAATGAGCAAAATATAGGTGTAGAGGTATTGTTCAACCTTGAATTATGTCATTTTATGCTTTTTTATTACTTAATATTTGGTCAAAATAAATTATTAAATTAAAATTTAAATATGTTTTTATTTATTTTGTAGGAATTGAAAAACAATTGGAGAAAAATAAATAATTTGCTTAATGGACCAAGGTTTGGATCAAGTTGAAGAGGAAAAGAAAGAGGAGGATGAAAAACCCAACCTAGCAGTTGCTTTGGCCTAGGAGCCAAGCTAAAAAATGTAGCCCGACAAGACTCACTTAACCCTCAGTTGCAAGCAGCAAGTCAAGGGCATGGGTAGTGGGTAGTGGAGATTAGGCTTTAATTTCGTTCTTTTTTTTTCATTTTTTTAGATTCAATCATCTAGACTCGCAAATTTGTAGTTCGTTCCAATTCTTGTTCTATTTAAGAGAAGTTGTTTTAGGTTTGATAAATTGTTTTCATGTTCTGAATTTTGCCACCTGTTCAAATTTGTGAAGGATTTCATGAAGGAATGGATTGTTTTGGTGCTTTTGAGCTATTTGGTTCTGCTAATTGTGAGTTGTGATTTTGAAGATTTTTCATTGGTCTTTTTTTCTAGTGTGGGGTGAATAAACTTGGTTGAGATTTCAATTTATGCATGCCATTGTCACTGACTTATTGAATTTAGTTGATTTCTTAATATGATTTGGACAAGAATTGTAGTTGCTTGGAAACAAGTCTGTGGATTATGTGCTTCGTTTTGCCTTTTATCAACAAAAAAAATTCTGGTTAGTGGCATTATTAGGAATTACAGCTTGGTTGGTAGAAAGCATCCGTTTTGCATATTATGAGTTTAAACTTCAACATTAATTTCGACGAGAATCATAGCAATCTAATATCATAATCCATCCCTAAGGAAGACGCTCGTAATTACAGCAATAATAAATCATACGCTTGCGGATTTCAGAAACCTACGAGAAGAGCTCATATGTCTTTGTAAGGAAGCACTTGAGGAAAATGTCAAGCATGATTTGAATTAGTTGAAATAGGTCACGAACTAACTGATGAGTAAGAAGTTCATGCCACATTCCTTTCTTTGCTCCTGCCTCAATGAAAATGTATTGTTATTTTTGAGGACATAAAGCAACATCATGATCAAGAGGAAGAGTGGTAAGAAACCGCTGAAAGGACAAGTCCAGAAGTGCACATGTCAACCTCTAAGTTGAGAAATGGTTCTGAGAGAAAGATCCAAAGAAACTGGATTGACAAGGCTTAATCAAATCAGGAACTTGAATATGACTAACAATGCATAGAATCACTATGCAAGAAAGAAGACTTTAGACGAAGTTAAGTGCTTTAATTGTGATCAATTGGATCGATATGCTCATAATTGCACTTACCTAAAAAGGTACTTAATAACTAGTAATCATCATATTGCTAGTTTCATTCTTCTTTCTAAAATGAATCCTATGTGGGTTGTTGGTTCAAGACTTCGAACCAGATAATTGAGGACCATTAAGCTTTATAGGGCTTCTATGTAGATTTATATGGAAGCAACAATAAGCTAATTGTTAGAGAAATCAAAATATGCAAGTTAGTCTTATATGGTGTCCAAGGCCTCATTCTACATGATGTCCTACTTGCTCTTGATACTCACTGAGATATTATTTCTATGTTGGTTTTGTTAGCATTAGGTTTTGTTTCGACTATGCTATGGCATTGAAGCCAAGTTATAGAAACAACTTATTTTAATTCTGCTCTTGTCAGAGATGCTTTGGTTTTGGATATTCGTTCTAATTGTTTGTTTTTTATATTCACTTATTCGCATAATTATGGTTATTTGGAAGACTTGTCATGCTAGACTAGGCTACATGGGCTAGTAGCATATATATGCAAAAGCTAGTAAACAAAGGTTTACTAGTGCATGCAAATGGACTAGATCACTTACAATCACTATTTAGTAAGAAAACCACCTAGAAAGGCCATAAAAGTTGAATTGCTACTGCAATTTATTCATTTGGAGATTGAGATCCAATAAATATGATAAAAAATCATAGAGCTTCTATGTTTCATCACATTTTTTCACTTGATTTCGTTAATCTAGTTGATCTCACATGAGATTAAGGCAATTGACTACTTTAAGAAAAATTTGAGCTTACTTGAAAAATCAAGTAGATGAAAGAAGTTAACACTTAAAAGGATCAATTAATTCCGAAACATTTGTTAGCATAATGTAGTGGATTTCATGATGGCAAAGGAATAGCTTACTATCTAACAATTCCTAAACATCCACAACAAAATAATGTTGCGGGGAAACGAAACAAAATGCTCTTTGAGATGGTAGGATTGATGATTGCGCAAACAAAAGTTGTTTGTCTCATACTAAAGAGGTACTCCTTTTGTTACAATTTGTGATCTTGACCGTGTGCTTGTTAAGTAAGTTACAACCACTCCATATAAGTTATAGATTAGTAGTAAGTCCTAATGTTTTAAGAGTTTTAAGACCTTAGGGGGTATGCAGCCTATACATGCAACTGTCCTATAGAAGTACTGAAGAGGGAAAGCAGAGTGCCTTTATGAGATATTCTAACGCCTTAAAAGGTTTTGCACTCACTGTGCTATAAGATAGTGGGAGTGGAATTGAATTTAAACTAATATATTTCACGTTATAAAGAATGGATTTCTAAAGAAGGATGAGATAGGGTAAGACTTATCTCTATTAATTTTTCAAATTGAATCAAATCCCTTCATTTAAGTGACAGAAGTTTCACTAATGATTGAATAAGTTTACTATTAAGCTTAGTGGCAGGACTAGGGGGTGGTGGGGGCTATGACCCCCATGATCAGCAAAAATGATAATTTGTGTATAATTTGTGCATTGTAGTAGTAGGAACACAGGATACTATTTTCAGGAACTTATACAAGTCCTCTATTCAGGAGTTTGATCCTTGTAAAATAACAATTTGTTAGTCTTTTTGTTCTTAATCTTCTCTACAACTTTCCTTGATTGTGGATACTTTTCATAATGTACATTCCTTTTTTTCTTGTACATTTTGCTTTCTTTTGCTTTTTCCTCCCTTGTAATTTCTTTCCTCAATATTCCCCCCTTTTTTTTCCTAGTTACATGAAATCACTTTTCTTTACTACTTTTGTCAACTTTGTTAAAAATTATTTATAATAATACTGCTATTTATTAATTATTTATGTATCTTGGCCATTGAGTCTTAATAACAAGTATGTTTTTCCCTTTCTATAAAAGAAAAAGTTTTTTGAACCTTCCTTTTGGAGGCTGCTTTAATGTGCCCAGTAAAATGTTGGTATCAGGGAAATTTTTGATAAAACTTAGCTCAATATTATTTGAAATTTCTCAAAACTTTTCGCATGTTCACTCATTAAAAAAATTGATACATAACAAATTTTGTTAAGCCTAAAATATTGATTACAATATTTCTTGATATGTTTGCTCATTTTAACTATCTTTGTTTGATATAAGCCTTCATATTTGATATAAACAAAAAGAAGAGAAATATCTCCTCTAACTACTTTCATTTTTAATCTCCCTTTTATTACATTGTGCATGAATAATTTTTTGCTTTAATGTTGAAGTGAAAACTAATACATTAAGATATGTTTTAAAAAAAAATCTCATATTAATGGGCTACCCCATCCCCATGTTATAATTCCGCCCTTGATCAAGATCCACCTTTATCATCAAAAGCAAATGAAGGTGAACCCCTGAGCATTCCAAATAGGAGCGAAATGCGGGACCTTGGTTTGAGTGGGAGTGAAATCGATCCAAAAAGAAACAAATTGAGATTATATAAATACCTTCCAAGAGATAGTAATAGTAGAGATTCCTCATTGTCATTTGGATATTAAGGTAAACCAGCCTTCCACATCACTCTTCAAGAGGGAAATGAACTAAGCTGCTCTTTTGTTCCAAGGACAAGTGGATTAAGGCAATGGAAAATAAAATGGAGTCAACAAAGGTTAACAAAGTGTGGGAGTTGGTTTACCTTTAGAAGAACACAAAGTTATTGAGAATAGGTGAGTTCTGAAGTACTAAGGTTAATGACACAGTTGACAGTAGGCTCACCTTATTGTAAAAGGGTCATACAATAGGATATATAATTAACTACAAAGAATTTTTCTCTCCTACTATGTGATCCATTGTGTTTCACTTTTGTACATCTATTATTGCTAGTTTGGACCTTAAATTACATCAGATGGATGTACAAATGCTAATCTCAAAAGAGATTTAAGTGAAGAAATTTGCACGGAACAAGTAAAATACTTTATTTAAAAAAGGCCACAAGCATGAGGCTTATAGACATAGAAGTTATTTTAGGGCCTTAGAGTATCTTCACGCAATGCTATATTTGTTTTTCACATTGTTGTCATCTCTGATGGCTTCATTATTATTGGTGAAGATAATTCTATTTGTACGAAAAGGTCTAAATGTAAATTTTGTATCACCTAAGTGCGGCAACAACTTTGATATCATCTAATTTTGAAATGATTAATAAGAGTATAATAGCATATGCTCTAGAAATTTTTTTTAATAGCATTCCAGGAGAATATTCTCTTTTATAAAAAGAACTGCATAAGAAGGTTAATAAATAGCTTAGTACAGACTATTGGTTCTTAAATAGCTTAGTGCGCATAATTGGTGCTCAAATCAAGAAAGAGGAGGCTTTACAACATAATGTGTCGTAGATATTGTATTGCTAATGTGAGTGGGAGTCTGATGCATGATGTGATACATTTTAGACTTGACGTTTTTTAATATATGTCAAGTAGATCTAGAACTGGCACATTGAAGACAACTATTTCATAAGGCACCTGAAGAGAGCCTCTGATTCTAAGCTTTGGTACATAGGCAACAACCTGCACTAAAATAAGTGCATTATATCGATTGTGAGAGGTTTTGTTGCGGTAGTATTACAGGGGGAAAGGGGATATCCTCGTCAATGATGAAGGTAATTCACACCTATTTTTCCTATATTAGTAATAAAGAGTGTGATTAATGCTATGAAATTGACCCTACCATAATAGTCTATTAAAACTAACGTTAACCACTAAAGAAGATCTGAAAGAGAACAAATGATTAAAATGTAACTACAACTACTAACTACTAATCTATTGCACTATTAAGCAAGAAAATCAAGTAATCTAACACACATGATCAAACAAATTGCAAATAACACACAAAACACCCAAGGTGATCGGTAGGCTTGACATGGCATCGACAACATCCCAAAGTTCTTTCTCAAACTTCATTACCATAAAAGAAAAGTGCAATTCTAATATCCACAACTAAGTAATCAAAGCAATAAAGGAAAGGGGAGAGATAATTACCTATAAAATTCATGAACTCTAAATGATCATCCCTGCTAGGGATTTTCTTCCTTAATCTCCTTACTACTTCCATTGCAACAATCAACTTCAATCAATGACTTTGATGTGGATTCTTAAGTTAATACTTGTAGAAACTAGAGAAAAGTAGGATAAGAGAGATATTAAAATGTAGTAGAAAACGAGGATGATTGGGATTGTGAGAAGTGGATTAGAAACTTAAAACCACTACAAGGGGAGTCTTTAATTCCATCTCACCTTCCTCATCAAAACTCATTATTGGAGGGGGAAATTTTGATGATTAAAAACAAAGGACTGTGATTGGTTTAGGAGAGACAAAGTAAGACTAAGAAACAACTAAAGAGGAGCAATTAAAAGAAAACAAAATCAAATCAAAAGATTAACGTTTTCATTGCTCGAATAATAAGCCTACAAGAGAGTGCTTAGGAGAGAAAAGTTGTCTATAGAATCTAAAACCCTACAAATTATTGAAAATAGCTATTGATTAGCACTAAAGTTGACTTAAATACAAAGCAGACTCAAGAATAGGTTAGTTTTACCACATAGCATGACCTAACCAAGCTAAAGTTCTGTCTTAGTAAGCCTATTTTTTCTGCTGGAATCTAGCTTTGCATGAGTAGCCTACATCAAAATTCTACCTCTATTTTCTGTAATTTCCAATTTGGAACGGTTAATTAGGTATGATGACGCAGTCTTTTTTACGATGCGACTTCCTTGATTTCTCTTTACATGTTCCTAATCAGGCCTCGGGCTATAACTCCAAATATACTGTTCAAGACACTTATTGTGTTAATACCTATACACACGAAAAACACACATAAATTTCCTGAATTAGAGTTTATTTAGAAGTTAAGCCAGCCATTAGGGTTACCAAAATTATATCAATTGAGAACATAAAAATTTAGATAAGAAATTAACATGTATATATGTCTTCCTACTTAGTAGGGAAGTGGCGAGAATTAGTCATATGTTACCTTGCGGATAGGATATGATGAGTTTATGGCTCTCTCCTTGATAGTGTAAGAGTCTATTTGGTTAAACAGGTACTTGGATTGTTAGGTTGGTGGACTGAATAGTACAGTCTGTAAACCCTGTGATAAGTTGTAATCACATATACCAAGAAACTTAAGTGTCTTTGTAAGACTAAACTATTGGACATTAAGTTTAAGTTCGTAAATGAAATGATAGCAATATATAGAGTGAATGTAAGTTTTTTTTTTTTTTTTAACCTAAGAAATACATAAATGTTGAGCCATTGATCGAGCCTTAGTAGGAAGATGTGTTTGGTGAGCACATAAGGGCTTAAAGGGATTCTTAGATGATAACATGCATTGGAAAGTTTTTTTAGGTAATCTTTTCCCAATGTTTTTAAATAATTGTCTAATGCTTAAAATATCAAATAAGTTGACTTACATATAGTGGCTATTATAATGCTTTAATGTACATTCTTATTCATAGATGCTAGAGTTGAGAAAGTCTAACCCGCCACGAACCCAGTCCGACACTATTGAGAGGAACAAGAACCCGACCCAACTTAACCTAAACCTTTAAACCCAAAGTCGACAAGATTTGACCATTTACCATGAGAACATTTTATTTTTCAGCTTTAGACAAATCTAAGGATTTTCAAGACCGACACAAAATTAACCCGTTTATACATGGGTTGACCCAAGCCGACCCATTTCCTAGTTCTAATGGATGCTTGTTGTGCATTCTTGAACTAAAAGGTATGTAGGGTAGACGTGAGTTTAGCCCTCTTGCATGGGCAATCACGTCCATTAAATATAGTGTGAATGGAAGATAAGATATGATTTAGACAAAATTATCACAAGGGTAATTTTGAGAACTCGACATTTTAAAATCCTAAATGTCTCATTGAAAATGACAAAATGTCGCTACAACTTATAAGTAAAGATAAACATTTTTACCTTGTGTCTACCTTAAAGAAGCTAGATGTGTGTTCACATTATTGAGTAGATTTGGGAAGTTAGTCTATATAATAGGGTGTTTAAATATCATCTATATAGTAATTTGGTCAACGGAGTGAAACACATACCTTCATGCCAAAGGTGAGAATGCTGCAGTACATATCGCATACCATGTTTGCAAGAGATTATCAATGGGGTTAATATATATTAGATGTTAATTTATGTTTGTCTGAGAAAGATAAAGTTAAGGCCTAGTGTACCCTAACGACTCTAATTAGTGGCTAAATATTTGGTTCAATGCCCATTATCTTAATATGGTGCCAAGTGACCATGAATAATTCACATTAGTAAGACACATCTAGAAAAATAGGTTGGATTTGGTCAATAAATGCATGAGCAAACAAAGATCTTCTTTGAAAACTCATTTATCTTTATTTACACACACGTGCACACACACACATAGACACACACACACAGACACACACACACACATGCAGATACACACACACACACACACACACACACATATATAAACACATATAAATAAATAAATATATATATATATATATACACACACACACACACACACATAGATATATATATACACACACACACACACACACACACATACATACATACATATATATATGTGTGTATTTATGTGTGTGCATGTGTATGTGTGTGTGTGTGTGTGTGTGTATTTATAAATGCATATACATATATACATACATATATACATACATACATACGTACGTACATATATATATATATATATATATATATATATATATATATTTGTGGTAAGAATGTGATGATTCATTACCACTCTCAAAACTACCCCAACATGGGGGTTACAACCTAGAAGCACTAAGGCATTCCTTAGCCTTCAATCATCTAAGTGTGGTGCCTATACATTTCTTTTACCTTTCTTAACTTTTGGCTAAGTAAAGAAATCTGTGCCAGACATTCCCTTGAATGGTATTGACAACTACTTTCCACTCTATGTTTATGTTTTTGAAGATTCTCTGGTTTCTAGCCAGCCATATCCCATAAAAACATAGAATTTGCACTTGCATAGGTGATTTCCTTCAAGCACCTTACTACCTTCATGATTACTATAATGGAAGTAAGCTGCTGTAGGCTTTATGTTGGTATCTAGCATCTTAGCCAACCCTCTAATGCTTGCCTCACCTATCTAGCATACTCATAAGAGAAGAAGAAGTGTTCTAATGTCTCCACCGTAGTTTGACATAGGCTGTATGTACTCCCTACTACTGAGTTGAATCCTAATAGCCTGCTTTTCGCCGACAGATTACCTTGCATCAAGATCCAGCTAGTGAAGTAGTGTTTTGGTATACTACTTCCTCCAGCCCAAACCAACTTAGGCCAATTCCTTTTTTGCTTAGGGTTAATCGACCATAGGTAACCGCCCTTGATGTTATAGTTTCAATCCTCAGAACTTGCCCATTGCCATTTCTTTCGTGAAGTTCTCCCCCATTTAAACTGTTCTTTCACTCCATAAACTTTCCTCTAGTACTAACTTGTATCATAGCCTGGGGAATAACTCCACCATTCTGGTTGTCTCAATTAGTTCTCACGTGCCCATTTCACCCAAAGTAGGTCTTGTTCAGAGCCATTGCCCACACAAGCTTCGCTATAGAGGCTCTATTCCATCCCTCCAAGTATCTCAAACCAATCTCTCCATACTTCTTTGGATGGCATGTCTGCAACTCGTTCAGAAAAGGCACTTTCTTACTCTTATAGTTTGCCCCCTATAACAAATTTATGCACACTGATGTGACTTGTTTCATTACCTCTTTTAAGGCCAGATGAAAATTGTGGCCCAAAATCTATAAATTCCCATTAAAACTGCATTGACAAGGATTGGTCTGCCTGCTTATGATATGTTCCTTGAAGATCGTTGCTTTATCTTAGCTATATTCTTATCCCTTAGGTTCCTGAAATCCACTTTTGCTACTCTACAAGTGGTAATAGGTACCCCGAAGTAGTTAAAAAGGCAATCTGCCTTCCTAAATCCAGTACATGTGATAATCTGCTACTGAATTTCCTCTTCTACCCTATTAGTAATGACTTAAGATTTATGCAAATTGGCCTGCACTTTGTATGATACTTGAAGCCTTCTTGCGTAGTTTCCCTTATGAGGCACCATGCTAAGTTCTCCATGCATTATATAACAAATAAAGGGGATAGTGGATTCACTTGTGTTATCCCCTCCCCCGTCAAAAAACTGATAATAACCTCCATTTTTGCACACTGAGAAGGATATGTACAGACACAAGCCTAAATCATTTTAATAAGGTTTTTGGGGAAGTTAAATCCTTTCAAAATCTCAAACAAAAAGCCCCAATAAACATATTCATATGCCTTTTTTAGGTCAATCTTAATAACAATCCTTGGTGCGGTCCCTTTCCTCTTGTAGTCCTTTAGTAAGTCTTAGCAAACTAGCAGATGATGGATTAGTTCCCTACCTTTCATAAATGCTCCTTAGCTCTTGTCAATCAAGTTAGGCAAAATTATTTTCAATCTCAAGCATAGTACCTTAGCTAGGCCTTTATATATAGCATAACAACATGACATTAGCCTAAAGTCAGCAGCTGTTGCAGGGTTGTCAATCTTTAGTAGGACCACTAAATTTGTTGCATTCTAGCTTTTTCCTATCTCCCCAGTTTGGTAAAAATCATGCATAGCTTTACACACCAATAGACTGATTATAACCCATGGGGCTTTATAGAATCCACTACTATAACCATCAGGATTGGGGGATTTGTTATTAGGGATGGAAAAGAAAGCTTGTTTATTTCAGAGTTTACGAAAGTTCACTCATCTTAATCTGTTGTTCAATGGTTAACGGAGGGACCATCTCTGTCATATTTGAATCCACAGGAGATCTATTGCCCTCTTGTTTGCCCAGTAACTTTTGATAAAAGCCAGTCATAATCTTAGCTACTGTCTCAAAACCAGTTGCTCCTATTCCATCTTCTTGTAGTAGAGGGTAGACACTTCTGTATGTTCCTTTGCTTGATTTTGGGAAAGAAAAATTTGTACATTAATCCCTAAAATTGCTCCAATCCATATTAGATTGTTGTTTCATCAAGGATAATGATGACTACAAAACATTCATATATTGTTGTCTAAGATACTGTTCTTCAGTTAGTAAGGTTTTGGTATAAGGGTCAGAGTTGACCTTAGTTTGAATATCCTCCAACCCCTCTCTTAACTGCTTCTGTTGATGGTAAATGTCATTAAACCTATCTCTATTCAGCTTTCTTAAAGGTTTTTGGAGATACTTTAGGATTAACTTGATGCTTGATATGGCTTGCCCTTATGTGTACTTCCCCACTATTTGACTTACCAGCTCGTTGAACGGATGGGTCTTTGATCCACATGTCACAAAATTTAAACTCAGAGGAAGATTTCATCAATATAGGGTAGTGATATGATAGTCCCACATAAAGGTATTCCAGATGAAAAAACCCCCATAAATATACCACTCTAAATTAGTCAATGCTCTATGTGTGTGTGTGTATATATATATATATATATACATACATATATACATATACATATACATACATATA